>MU181994.1:387202-402914 GCA_016904865.1 Pissodes strobi
GAAGTTCTTCAGGCCACGGCGAGATTCCGGGAGCCAATGGAAGATAGGCCACGTAACCGAAATACATCAAATCAGTGCTATAGATGTGGCAGAACTGGACATTTCAAAAGAGACTGCCGAGTACAACTACGGTCTAGATCTCCATCCAGAGACGCTAGGGCCCCCAAGTCAAATCAGGAAAACTTCAATTAGTCAACATTGGCTAAAGAAGATAAAGCCCCCAGGATCGTCTCCATAAAAAGCCTAGGAAAAGCCGCCGACAGTCTAACAACTACAGGAAAGATCAACGGAAGAGCCATAACAATTACTGTTGACACTGGTGCGGCGGTATCTTTGATAAGGTCCAACAGAGTAAATAGAGTAGAAGTTCTACCCCTATCAAAGAATGTAGTTTTACGTACAGTTACCGGTGAGACAGCTGAAGTACATGGGGAAATGGATATCGAGCTTCAACTGGGACGAATTAAATTACACCACACAGTGTTAGTCGCCGACATCGAAGACGAATTTATTTTGGGGATGGATCTCATCGGTCAACATGGATTCTCTTTTGACAACAAGCTTAATCTTCTGAAATTTGGCACCGAAGAGTTCATCCTTAACAAAACAGACGATGGCACACCGACTAAAGTAGTGGCGGCATGTACTGTCAGAATAAGCGGAAATACCGAGCAGATAATTTTTGGGAAATTGGAGAAGGATTTTGGAGGCTGCATCGGACTTATCCAACACCACGATTTGCCTTGCAAACACCTCGTAGGCAAAGCACTAGTCAAAACCGACGGCGAAATACCGATAAGGATAGCAAATATTTCATCCAATTCCATCAAAATCAATAAAGGAGATGTAATAGCCACTTGCGAGCCGGTGCAATGGGTAACCAGTTGCGAAACGCAGTCAGAAGTAACACCCTCAACATCACCTAAGGAAGTCCTAGAACATTTCCATAAGTCGTGGCAACATCTGTCTTCCGAAGAACTGAAGAGAGCTACACAATTTATCAAAGAGCAGAGCACAGCCTTTGAAAGGAAAAATGGCAATACTGGAAGAACGAACATCATAAAACATAAAATCGACACTGGAAGTGCTCACCCCATACGACAGCATCCTCGGAGGCTACCAGTGACGAAGCAGCAAGAGGTTACCACATTAGTCAACAAGATGCTTGACGATGGAATTATTGAGGAATCATCGAGCCCATGGTCGTCTCCTGTTGTCTTAGTCACCAAAAAAGATGGGACTACCAGATTCTGCGTGGACTATAGAAAGCTCAATGACGTCACCAAGAAAGACAGCTATCCACTTCCCAGGATTGATGACACGTTGACGACACTAGCAGGATCTCATTGGTTCTCAACACTCGATTTAAAGAGCGGCTCCTGGCAAGTAGGCATCGACGAACAAGATAAGGAAAAGACTGCCTTTTCTACCGGAAGTGGTTTATATCAGTTTAAAGTTATGCCCTTCGGATTATGCAATGCCCCCGCTACTTTTGAGCGTCTTATGGAGGTTGTTCTACGAGGCCTCACTTGGAAGACATGCCTGGTCTATCTTGATGATATAATGGTAATGGGAAAAACTTTCGAAGAGCACCTACAAAACTTGCATGAAGTTTTTACTAGAATCAAGAATGCTCAGCTCTTACTGAATCCAAAGAAATGTTTTCTTTTTCAACAAAAAGTTGAATTTCTCGGGCAAACATGAACTGCGGAGCTTCCTTGGACTATGTACTTACTATAGAAGATTTGTTGAAGGATTTGCAAATATATTGACACCTCTACATAACCTCACTGAAGAACGAGCTAATTATAACTGGGATCATAACTGCGATTCTGCGTTCAGGAAATTAAAAGCGGCTCTATGTTCTAGTCCAATATTGGGATATCCGGAACAAAAGGGTAAATTTGTATTGGACACAGATGCAAGAAACACCGGCATCGGAGCAGTTTTATCGCAAGTACAAGCAGGGGAAGAGCGAGTTATCGAATACTACAGTCGAACACTTTCGAAACCTGAACGTAACTACTGTGTAACCCGAAAAGAGCTTTTGGCAATAGTACGGTCTGTTGAGCATTTCCATCAATATCTATATGGGCAAGAATTTCTGATAAGGACTGATCATGCAGCACTTAAATGACTTTTGGATATGAAACAACCTGAAGGACAGGTAGCCAGGTGGCTTGAAAAGTTACAACAATATAATTTTGAGGTTAAGCACAGAGCAGGGAGATTGCATAATAATGCAGATGCTTTATCCAGAAGACCATGCGCGGATAATTGTAAGCATTGCCAAAGAGTAGATCAACGAGAAGAAATTACTCGGATTAGGCAAACGAAATTTGAGGTTGATCAGCAGTGGACCACAGAGCAACTTAAAAAGGATCAGCTTGAAGATAGTGAAATAGCACTATTGCTAACAGCTAAAGAAGAACATCAATCAAGACCAAGCTGGAGCGAGATATCAACTAAAGGACTTGCTTTTAAAACTCTGTGGGCTCAGTGGGACTCCCTGGTGGTGGAAAATGGACTTCTTAAACGAGCCTGGGAAAGCGCCGATGGAAAAGTAGTGAAGACACAGTTAGTGGTACCAAGGAGGAAGATATCGGAAGTTCTGGAAGAAGTTCATAATGGAAAGTCTGGGGCTCATCTCGGAGTGAACAAAACGATTGACAAGATTCGCGACAGATTTTACTGGGTCAACTACTGTCAAGATGTGAAATCGTGGTGTCGGCAGTGCTCAACCTGTGCCGCAAGCCAAGGACCCAAAACAAGATCTAGGGGCAAAATGAAACAGTATAATGTGGGCCTACCGTTTGAACGTATCGCCATTGACGTAGCTGGCCCTTTTCCAGAAACAAATAATGGTAACAAGTACATTTTAGTGGCAATTGACTACTTCAGTAAATGGCCTGAAGTCTTTGCAATCCCCAATCAAGAGGCTGTTACCATAGCAGAGGTCCTTGTGAATAACCTATTCAGCAGATTTGGTGTTCCGTTAGAGCTGCACTCAGATCAAGGACGCAACTTCGAATCCAAGGTTTTCCAGAAAGTCTGTGATTTACTCAACATCCATAAAACACGGACTACCGCCTTACATACACTATCAGACGGCATGGTTGAAAGGTTTAACAAAACCATTGAAGAACATTTGTCAAAGGTCGTAGATGAACATCAGAAGGATTGGGACCAACACATATCACTATTTTTAATGGTCTATCGATCAGCAGTCCATGACACGACAGGACTGACACCAGCCATGATTTTATTTGGAAGAGAGCTCCGCTTACCCTGAGACCTATTATTCGGAACGCCAGACAACCAGGATATGGAAATTCAAGACTACGCGGACTCCCTTAAGGAAAAGTTACTATACATCCATGAATTAGCCAGAGAAAACACGGAGAAAGCCAGTGACCGAATGAAGACACGATATGATCTCAAAGCTAATTCTATGGGATTTCAGGTGAACGATAAAGTCTGGTTATATAATCCGCAAAGGAAGAAAGGAAGATCTCCCAAGATAACGCCAGTATGGGAAGGACCCTATACAGTCATCAAAAGAATTAATGACGTTGTGTATAGAATTCAGCGTAGTCCCAGAAGCAAACTGAAAGTTGTTCACCTCGACAGACTGAAAGCATACCACGGACATGCAGTATCTGATCGGGACGATCAGGTTTAAGAGGGAGGCAATGTCACGACTAACAACCGTCCGAACGTTTTTGTGTTACCCTATAGAACTAGCCGCCGCGCCGTGCCCCTCGCTTCTCTGTCCGTATGAATCATCGCCCGGCCGGCCGCGAAGTTTCAGGATCGCTGGACTGGAATTATCTCGATGGCCTCGTCGAGACCATATAGAGTGGCCTCGGAATACTTCCCGAATATTCGGGATAGATTTGAGATTATATATAAACATACCTAAGTCGGATAGTCAGAGTTCAGTTAATCATTGAGTGTTGAATAGATATTAGTGGTAAAGTTATAAGACTAGTTCAGTGAGTTAAATTGTATACAGTGGTAGTGAATAAAGAGAGTATTAGTTGAAAATAGCAAAGTTGTAATTCTGTTAAGAACTCACGGGAAAAACGTAACAATATGTTTATATTGTTTATAAAAATCCGAAGATATTTCACCTTTTTGTTGTTTGTAAAAAAGATTTTTGAGATTCTTTGAGGAAGTACGTAACCCTAATGACAACCATTGTTTATTGCTATTATAGTTTGTCACTTTCATATTGACTAAGGGGAAACAAATATTAAAATAATTTTGTAAGGTATTTATAAAGTAAATTATGCTGTTATTGACATTAGCATTATTCTCCACTAATTAATCCCAGAAATGGGCATTTAACAGTTGTCTAAAGTACTCCTTAAATATTAACTAATTGAAATGTATGGTCAGACAGGCCATTTTCAGAAACCTTTTTATCTAGTGAGATTAATGCTGAGGCTAAAGGGGAAGTTCCTGGTCAGGCACTCTAGGCACAGCTCGAGCTGTTCAAAAAAACTTGTCTTTTGGGATAGTGGAGACCTGAGCTCGATTAAAGTAACTAGCAGTATGGTAACCAGATATATTTATGTTGTCCATTTCAGTGTCAACACACCAACTTTCTGAACTGCACAAATCATCTATCTTTCCTTGTATTAAGAAAACTTCCACTTCCTCCATATTTCTAAGACATTGTATATTTTGCTAAATGTAGCACAATGTTATCTAAACTTACGGAATGTCTTGGGGGAAAAATCTCCTCCAGGTTTGTACTTCAAAAACAAACCGTGATTGAAGCGCCTGATTTCGACATTTTGTGGCCAGAAATCAGGATCATAGAGTCGTCCTTGTGGTTTAAGGGCGGTGTCAAAACGAAGGATTTCAGTCTTGTGGGGTCACGTCACTTGGTAACTCCCACACAGAAATGTTTTAATTTTCAAAGCCTTGCTGTTTTAAAACATATTCGTCTATCTGTTGTGATGTAACATGACGTTTTATTCTGTAAAGATAAATCCGGGCCTTTCTATCACCACCAAAGAAACCACCTGCTTTTTTTCCGTGGTCTCCGCTGAACAACTTTGAAACCATCCTTACCTCGATCTTCACTAATTTCCTCGTCCGAGGAAATCTGGTTGTCCTTTGTGTAAGTTATTAAAAACGTTTGTAGTGGTGTTCATATCACTCTCCAGATTTATGATTTGCTGTAGTTTCTTTTTGTGACCTTCGACCATAGTTTGATAGTTTTGATTTGGACCGTTCAGAATTTCAGATTTATTATTGTCTGAGAGCAGTCTAGTTGATGTTGTTTGTTGAGAATATGTTCCAATATATTGAGATTTTGGAACGAGAATGCTGCTATAAGACTGTTTGGAATAATACGGTTTGTTTACCTGCGGGTTTATTTTGAGGTTATCAATTTTCTCCAATAGTAGCCCATTGTTTTGTTTCAGAACATTACTTTTATCAGCTAATTCCATGAGCATCTTCTTCAGGTAACCAATTTCCATGGTCATTTTGCATCATTTTATGTAATTTATCATATTTATTTAACTGGTTTTTATTTTTTTTCTCGAAAACAAAGCAAGACACAACAATTCAAGAATCAAAACTATTGTATTTTTAGTTGCTTTATACGAAAAAAATATAAAGTATTGAAAAAAGTCAGTGGCGCACATTTTTTTTGTCATTAATATTCGGTATGACGCCCCCCGGGACGCCACTGAACTTAATATTTGTAATCTAAGTTGAGCTAAATGAGCCCCCTATTATTACAGGTAACACTGCCAAGTTTCAACAAAATCGGTAAAAGGATATTTAAGATATTAATAAAAAAAATCGATTTTTTAAAAAAGTTTGGAAATGTAATAAACTAGTTTTTATTATTTTTTTCGAAAACAAAGCAAGATACGAAAATAATTCAAGAATCAAAAATGTTGTATTTTTAGTTGCTTCATACGAAAAAAATATAAAATGCTTAAAAAAGACAGTGGCGCACAATTTGGACGCCTTTGGACTTTATGTTTTTAATCTAATTAAGGCTAATTGAGCCTCTTATTATTACAGATAACACTACCAAATTTCAACAAAATTGATAAAAGGATATTGAAGATAATAATAAAAAAACTATTTTTTTTTAAGTTTGACACCATATGTATCTTGGAAACTATGCATTTCCGGACCCAAGTTTATATGAAAAAGTTCATGTTTTCTTATGTAGAATTACTGCTGAAATTATTCGAACGGTATTTCCGGACACCCTTTATATAGAGGATATTCATACTGAAGGCGGCATTGCTAACTTCGTTATAATTAAAACTATAAAAATTAGCAACGTAGTAATTTTTTTATGCAGATCGCGAGAGTAATTAAAAAACAAATGAACATCGAGGTCACGTGTTATTTATACACCATATATGCTTAATTTCTCGAAATATTGACGTCTGAAAAATGGTAATTTAAAAGGTTTGACATACTCTTCAGTAACCTATCTTTCGCACTAGAACGAAATACTTACTGAGGTTTTTTGCCCACTTGTACGGCAACAAAGTCGGCTACGTAGGCGGGTATAAGGTGAAGAAAAAAATTCAAAAAGCGGTACCAGTAGTAGCATCGCGTTATTTGGTGATAACCCTTGCAGAGGAGATGAATGGATCCGACCTTGGCACCTTGTTCAGCCGACATTCGAAGGTCTTTCCAGTATAGAGGATTTTCGTTGGAAGAAACGTAATTAAAAATTTGAATTTTATCCAGTTGCCTAAAAAGGGATAATTAGCAGTGGACCTAAATCATTGACCAATAGAAATACCTGTCTTTTGCAGTTTTATAAGATGAGGCGATGCAATTATTAATGACGTAATCTGCGGGAACCATGTCGCATATTCCGTTTCTATCGCCCCACATAACATGGAAAATGCCCATGGCCCCGCCCTCTATCAAACCCACTGGACCGAAAATGTTGTCTACCCACGATCTGATTGGTTCATTGACTGACGCTATCACTAAAATATGAATAGGAATAATGAGAACCAGCAATACATTAATTTATCAATAACAATAACAAGACGACTTCCTAAGCGAGCAGACGCACTAAATACCAGTTTTATTAAGAAAAATAATTTACCAATAGACGGCCTGTGAATGCAGGCTGGGATTCCCACGGCCTCTCTTCTTACGATGTCCTCAGTGATCTGTTTGGTGAAGGCATACGTGTTGGGCACCGATCCTATGAGTCTTAAAAAATAGTTCGTTGGATTAATATTATTAAAAATATTATTAATACCTCATTAAGCCTCCCTTTAGGTGTATTTTATAACATTGATCTAACTCAAAATAACGTTTCTACTTACCCTGGAGTTATTTTCTCAACTAAATCTTGAGGCAATTCCTCGGCGATTTTCATCATGTCATAGGGTTCTACGTGCGGCGGATAAAATTCTTCCTTAATAACTTTTTCGTGACAGTTCGAAAAGGCCGTACTAACGTGAACAAACACGTCCAGGTGGTCGCATTCCTTTGCCAAACGAATCATTTCCTGCGTCCCTCGTATGTTTATTTTGACGGCCTTCTTTAGTTTTTCGTCGAAACGAATCGTAGCGGCAACGTGGTAGATTATGTTCACCTGTACCGTAAATAAATATTATTATTAGGGCCACGTACTTTTCTATTTTAACATGCTTATTACGTATTGGATTTAAGGAAGAAATTTGTCATGAGTAGAACTTTTTAGAATGTTCCGGTATACCACACAAGTTAGGATTTAATGGCCTACTCAAAATTCGTTCTTTGTTCATTGGTACTTCTTAGAAGAATATTGCTTAGTAATGGACATTCCTGTGATTGGTCACAACTCGTAGATAATAGGACAGAAGGTTCATCATTATGGTATTATCACTCTTATATGATATTTCCTTACCTGTCGCGTCAACAATTTCCTTGATTCATCTGACAGTCCCAATCCATCTTGCTCAAAGTCTCCACTGATACCGACGACTTTCTCTTTATAGTCGGGTCGGATATCTGACAGTTTGTGAAACACCTAAAAGCAGGAACCGCCTTGAACTTTCGATCCTTTAGTATTATCAACATGTTATATAATGAATGAATAAATATCAAATTCGACTTACCCAATTGTTCAAATATTCACTAACTCTCGTTTCTGGCTCTATTCCTTTCTTGGTCCTCACGATTATATAAATTTTGCCGAGGTCTCCACAGCTTCTTAATAATTTTTCTACCAATAATTTTCCTAAAAATAAACACATTAAACCATGCTTGAAGATAGAGTAAGAGACTGCAAACAGTTTCGTTTTAAGTTAAACGCCGTTTTGATCATACACTCATATTGTGATAGTGCGTATAATGTAAATTTTTAGATATTAATATCTCGAAAACCCGTTTTATGAAAGATAAATGATTAATTGTGAACTTTTCAAATTTTGATCAGTTTATATTAATAGAGTCCTACTACACTGGTTGTCACCATGAAACAATAATAAAAGTATCATGAGTTACCATAGTAACGTTCTAAACAGGGACAAAATAAAGTGTTCAAAAATTGAAAGATCGGAATTTCTAATTTTCAAGAGCTGGTGTGGTATATAAAACCTAGAATTCCTGAAATAGACGCGTATTTCTTCTATATACAGAGTGTCCCAAGGTATTTTTTTCAAACGATATCTACTAAATGGTAGAATATATTAAAATATATTAAAGAGAAATGTGCTTCGGAGGTTTCAATTTTTGTTCAGTTTATCTTAATAAGGCTTTATAGTGGTTGTCATAGTAACATTTCCCTAAAAGTAGGACGAATATAAAGTGTTCAAAAATTGAAAGAACTAAATTTAGAATTTTCAAGAGCTGATGTGTTATTTAACCTAAAATTCCTGAAACAAAGGCGTATTTCGTCTATATACAGAGTGTCCCAAATGTTAGAATATATTAAAATATATTAAAGTGAAATGTTCTTCGGACGTTTCAAATTTTGTTCAGTTTATTTTAATATACCTTTGTTGTGGTTGTCATGGTAACGTTTTTCTAAAAGTAGTACGAATATACAGTGTTCAAAAATTGAAAGATCGAAATTTAGAACTTCCAAGAGCTGATGTGATATTTAACGTAAAATTCCAGAACCAGAAGCGTATTTCTTCTATACAGAGTGTCTCAAGATAATTTTTTCAAACAATATCTTCTAAATGGTAGAATATATTACACTATAGTAAAGAGAAATGTTCTTCGGGCGTTTCAAATTTTGTTCAATTTATTTTGATATGGCTTTATAGTGGTTGTCATTAGTAACGTTTCCCTAAAAATAGTACGAATATAAAGTGTTCAAAAATTGAAATATCGAAATTTTGAAATTTCAATAGCTGTTCTGGTATATAACCTAGAATTCCTGAAACAGAGGCGATTTCTTCTATATACAGAGTGACCCAAGGTAATATTTTCAAACAATATCTACTAAATGGCAGGATATATGAAAATATATTAAAGAGAAATGTTCTTCGTACGTTTCAAATTTTGTTCAGTTTATTTCGATATGGCTTTATAGTGGTTGTCATAGTAACGTTTTCCTAAAAGTGGGACGAATATAAAGTGTTCAAAAATTGAAAGATCGTAATTTTGAATTTTCAAGAGCTGGTGTGGTATATAACCTAGAATTGCTGAAACAGAGGCGTATTTCTTCTAAATACTATATAGTCAGAGGTAAATTTTTAAAACAATATCTACTAAATAGAAGAATATAATAAGAGATATTAAAGAGAAATGTTCTTCGGATGTTTCAAATTTTGATCATTTTATTTTAATATGGCCTTAAAGTGGTTATCATCGTAATGTTTCTCTAAAAGTAGTACGAATATAAAGTGTTCAAAAATTGAAAGATCGGAATTTGTAATTTTTAAGAGCTGGTGTGATATATAAAACCTAGAATTCCTGAAATAGACGCGTATTTCTTCTATATACAGAGTGTCCCAAGGTATTTTTTTCAAACAATATCTACTAAATGGTAGAATATATTAAAATATATTAAAGAGAAATGTACTTCGAAAGTTTCAATTTTTGTGCAGTTTATCTTAATAAGGCTTTATAGTGGTTGTCATAGTAACGTTTCCCTAAAAGTAGGACGAATATAAAGTGTTCATAAATTGAAATATCAAAATTTAGACTTTTCAAGAGCTGATGTGGTATTTAACCTAAAATTCCTGAAACAGAGGCGTATTTCTTATATCTACTAAATGGTAGAATATATTAAAATATATTAGAGAGAAATGTGCTTCGGAGGTTTCAATTTTTGTTCAGTTTATTTTAATATGACTTTACAGTGGTTGTCATAGCAACGTTTCCCTTAAAATAGACGAAATATAAAGTGCTGAAAAATTGGAAGATCGAAATTTAGAACTTTCAAGAGCTGATGTGGTATTTAACCTATAATTCCCAAAACAGAGGCGTATTTCTTCTGTATACAGAGTGTCCCAAGGCAATTTTTTCAAACAATATCTACTAAATGGCAGAATATATTAAAAGATATTAAAGAGAAATGTTCTTAGGACGTTTCAAATTTTATTCAGTTTATTCTAATATGACTTTATAGTGGTTGTCATAGTAACGGTTCCCTAAAAGTAGGACGAATAGAAAGTGTTCAAAAATTGAAAGACCGAAATTTAGATTTTTCAACAGCTTATGTAATATTTAACCTAAAATTCCTGAAGCAGAGGCGTATTTCTTCTATATACAGAGTGTCCAAAGGTAATTTTTTCAAACAGTAACTGCTAAATGGCAGAATATATTAAACGTTTCAAATTTTATTCAGTTTATTTTAATATGGCTTTATAGTCGTTGTCATAGTAACTTTTTCCTAAAAGTAGGACGAATATAAAGTGTTAAAAAATTTAAAGATCGAAATTTAGATTTTTTAACAGCTGATGTGGTATTTAACCTAAATTTCCTGGAATAAAGGCATATTTCTTTCATATACCTTATCTTATATCTTAAGGTAAATTTTTCAAACAATATCTACCAAATGATGGAATACTTTTTTTTTTTAATAATTGAGCAACATTACCATGGCTGGCCGAGATTGGCTTAAATAAATATATTAGATGACTCACGAGCTAGACTTTTGGGTCACACTATATATTCTCTAGACAATCTTACCTAAAAATCCAGTAGCTCCCGTTATCAAGACGTTTTTCCCCTTCAGGAACTGAATAATGTCACTACCTTCTTCATTGACCCTGATGTCATTCTCCTTAAGATATAAATGAATGGGATAGTCGAAATCATCCCTCGTGTAGTGGCCATATTTGATTTTTTCCAAATTAGGGGGCAATTTTTTTCGCAAAACTACTGGTAGACTAGACTCGTCGGACATGATTTGAGATGTCGGTCTATAACATAGAGATTTTTATCGACACTATAATCTATATCAAGCAATGAAAAATATGTTTGATACCCTGAAACTAGTTATCTATAAGGCTTACCTATTTAACAATATAGAAACAAATAATCACGAATACCTAATCAATCGATCACCCAAAGCCGGGAACTGTCCCAAAAATTTAGCTTTCACTGCTGGCTACCCGAGTCGAGGCGTCAATTACGGTAATTGCGCATAAATTCTATATTAATTAGTATTGCTGTGATTTGATTTCAAATATTTGAGTCAAAGTGCAAACGCTTCATTGCGGAAGGTGACCCGTGTAACTTTACATTTAGCTATTAGGGAGTTATTGTATCACGACCTATGACGGACCGGTAATCAATATGTATGTAGGTACATAAGTTTGGCTTGAATACACAAATTCATTAAAAAACATGTATTTTATTAATTTAAATTGGCGTTTTGTAATAATGTTTTGTGTATTATTAACGATTCTAGATTCCCCCTCTTCTTAAAGTATGTATAATAATTTCAATTTAATAAGACTACAAGAGAAAGCATAATTTTGTTTACAATTACACGTTGATTAAATGAGCATTACTTGAATAAATATCTTCTGAATTTGGAAGACTCAATTATTGAGCCCTTTATATTCATCCTACTTCTAAGCGAACGTTGCCACAGTTAAAAAAAACACATATTTCATATTATTTTAGCTGTGAAGTTGCCATAACAATCACAACAGAACGTTATTTACATAAATTGAACCAAATTTGAAGCGTTCGAAACGTTTCATCATTGGATGCTACATTCTTTTAAAACATGGAAAATGTCAATATTCAAACAGTGCAAAACAATTTTGGTTCAGTCGCTTTGTTGGGACACTCTGTATATCTGATTATATTTTGGTTGAGCATACTTTACTTAAAGAATGTCGGATTTTGGTTTTCTATCTGTTTTTTAGGTTAAATAGCTTGGGTTCCAAGTCCACCGTCCTTTAGCGATTCCTCGCAAAGCGTGGCTTTATAAACGTGCAAACTGGAGAGAACTTCGTGACTGTTTCTTGTCATTCCCTTGGAGGGACGTCTGTTTTAAATCCAGCGATCCATCTGTAATTGCTGAATCCATTACAGAGGTCATTCTCATTGGGATGGAGACTTCAATCCCTTTCTCTAATAAATGATCCTATCCTGGAAAATCATGGGCAACAAGAGGTGTACTCAGGCGATTTCCAAAAAGAACCAAACTTATCTCAAATGGCGCAACAACCCTTCGGTTGTTTCGCGCCGAGCTTCTCCGGATGCATTAAATAGCTGCAAACTAATTATTGATCAATCCAAAGCTGATTTTGATCAGAGAGTCCGCGAGAAGCCTTTGAACTATCCGAACGGCTCAAAATCATTATGGGGATTTGCAAAGGCCATCAGGAAAAACTTTTCATCTTCAAGTTTTCCACCACTATTGCGGAAGATAATTCCGTTGCAGGTTGCGGTGACTGCAAATAAAAGGCAGACTTGTTTGCCTCAACGTTTGTATAAAATTTCATCCTTGATGCACAAGGCAAAACTCCACCAATGTTGCCTAGGATCGCCACAACAATGCCAGAAATCGTTTTCAAGCAGAAAAAGATAAGAGGGTTACTTCGTCATCTTGACTGCTCAAAGGCCGCTGAACTGGATGGATTTCCCCTCATTGTTCTCAAACAATGCGCACTGGAGCTGACACCTATTCTAACCAAATTATATACCTTATGCTACAATAGAGGTATTTTCCCAGCCCTCTAAAAGCGCACTAGAGTCCAACCACTACCTAAAAGGAGAAAGAAGGGTATTGCCAGTAACTACCGTCCAATATCTTTAAGCCCAGTAGTGGCCAAGGTAATGGAAAACGTCATTAACACCGAGATCCTGAAATATCTTGAACAGAACAACATAATATCTGATAGACAATATGGATTTAGAGCGAAGCGCTCAACAGGAGATCTGATGTCCTATGTAACACACATCTGGAATTCAACCCTGGAAAAACACCTGTAGTCCCGAGTTGTTGCTCTTGACATCTCCAAATCCTTCGACCGGGTGTAGCACCGATCACTCCTGGACAAACCCTCAGCTTATGGCCTTCCACCGGCTCTACATAAACTATTGTCTAGCTTGTTAGACAAAAACAGTATTCAGGTCGCCATCGATGGTGTCTCGTCCGAGACATTTGTCATCAATGCTGGTGTTCCGCAAGGTTCGGTCTTGTCTTCAACTCTGTTCCTGCTGCACATAAATGATCTATTAAAGGTTACTGAAAACCCCATTTACAACTATGCAGACGATAGACGATAAATAATTTATACTACAATCAGACGGCTAATATCAAAGTGGATAATGAACTCTCAGAAGAAGTAAAAATATAACGTGGTGTAAGGTAAGGATGTGTACTATCGCCGCTATTATTTAATCTTTATTCGGAAGAAATCATTCAAAGAGCACGGGAGTAGAGGTTAATGGAATACCCATTAACAATATCCGGTATGCAGACCACACCATACTTATTGCCGAAACAATAGAAGATTTCCAGAGCTTCGTTGATCAAGCAGTGACGAGCAGCGAGGAGAGCGGACTTAAATATCAAAAAGACCAAATTTATGACCATTATACAAAATCAGTTCAGCAACAGGAAAACCTATGAATCAACGGAGGACTCGTAGAGAAAGTCAGTAAGTACAAATACTTAGGAACAACTGTCAATGAAGGTAATGAATACACTGAAGAAATTAAATTCTGAATTGGATAAGCCAGGATCATATTTAACAGAATGCGAAATGTGTTATGCTCTTACAACTTAGAGTCAGAATATTGAGATGCTACGTTTTCTCGGTGCTGCTATAGCAGCAATATGGGTTGGAATCCTGGACGCTAAAGAAAAATATAAGTGATCGACTGGAAGCAATTTGAGATGTGGTCATATAGAAGAACCTTAAGAATAAATTGGGTAGACGTGGTAACAAATGAAGAGGTACTGGGAAGAATGAGAAAGGAAAAGGAAATATTGAACACAATTAAAATAAGGAAGCTGCAATATCTGGGCCAAGTGATCAGGGAAGATAAATATGTATTGTTGCAGAATATTAGGCAGGTAAAGATACAGGGAAAAAGAAGCAGAGGAAGAAGACGCATTTTCTGGTTAAATAACCTGAGAAAATGGTACAACTGTAGTTCCATTGATTTGTTTAGAGCTGCGGCGTCAAACGTGAGAATAGCTATGATGATGGCCAACCTTCTAAGAGGATATGACACTTAAAGAAAAGAAGAAGAAGAAGAAGAAGACGATAGCAGTCTTGTATCAAACTTTCCTTCTGTCGGCCACTCTGAGACAACTAAGAAGACAACAGACTGACTCAATCAATCGAGACTTAAACACAATTCTTAAATGGGGATCCAACAATCTTGTAACCTTCAATGCCAAAAAGACAGAGACTGCTATGATCTCCCGGAGAAAAACTAAAGGAAACTACCTCGACTTCATCATGTAGGGGGCAATCTTTTCTCCATCCTCCAATCTTTCGCTTCTTGGAATAACCGCAAGCACTAACTTTTCATGGGATCAGCATGTCCGCGGTTTTGCCAAGTGTGCCTCTCAAAAACTGGGTGTACTTTTCCGTGCCAAAGCATACTTCAGCTCCCATCAGCTGCTTACACTCTATAAAGCTCAAATCAAACCTACCCTGGAGTATTGCTCTCACATTTGGAGTTCTGCTCCCAAGCATACTCTAGCGTTCTTCGACTCCATCCAGAACCGAACTGTTAGACTTAATAACGACGAAACACTGACTCGTTCCCTTCACACCTTGGAACATAGGAGGATGGTGGGTGATCTCTCCCTTTTTTACCGACATTATCACGGAAGGCGTTCGACCGAAGTGACAACTCTGATTTCCTCCAGTGCCAGCTTTGTTCGTTCCACACGACGATCTAGAAGCTCTCATCCATATGCTCTTCAACAGAGCACATCCAGAACCAGCCTCTTGCAAAATTCTTTCTTCTGGCGTGTGACGAGCATCTGGAACTCTTTACCAACCGAATTGTTCCCTGTTGGCTACAGTCTAATCCTTAAGAAAAGGGTCCATCATTATCTTTCCTCTTTGCCATTTCCCACTTGCAGTGCCCATTAGGGTATTATAGGCAACGCATTTTCAACTGAAGCAAAAAAAAGACATCAAATTTTTAATTTGGTGCATTTAGTTTTTGAGCACTTTATTACTCATCCTTGTTGAATGTTACCAGGGTAACCACTAAATATTCTTAAAATAAACTAAACAAAAATTGAAACGTCCGAAATTAATTTCCTTTTCATAAG
>MU181994.1:402924-413259 GCA_016904865.1 Pissodes strobi
TCTATAAAATCAACTAAACAAAAATTGAAACGTCCGAAATTAATTTCTTTTTGATAAGATGGTACTATCATTGGATTCAGCTTATTGTTAAAGTATGTTAATGCCAGTTTCCAAATAATACAAGACAAAGTGCAATTTTCGATCGCCGCAGTTATTTATGTGGTCTACCCTCTATATTTGATTATAATATGGTTGAATGCGCTTTACTTAAGTAAATATTTTTCAGATATTATTTGGCCAAATCACTCTGGGCCACTATATAAACTATCGAATTTAGCTTTTCTGAGGTCTCTTTTTTACATTAAATAGTTCAGATCACAACAGCTGTTAAAAATTCTGATTTGGATCATTCAATTTTTGAGCATATTATATCAACCATATTCGTAATAGAACGTTGTCATGGCAACCAGTATAGAATTTTTTGAAAATAAACTGAACAAAATTTAAAATGTCCGAAATTAATTTCTTTTTCGTAAAATGATATCATTATTGGATATGAAGTCTCTCTTAAAATATGGAAAATGCTAATTTTCAAACAGGACAAAACAATTTTGGTTGCGACGTTTACGTTTCATTTTCTTAATAAACTTTCGCAACAGCTCTCTAATGTACATGCCAGGATATTATAAAGGAGCTAGTGACTATGTACTTTTTATCCAACTCGGTTGCTTCCTATATTTCCATAGAATAGTGAATAATACATTTTCAAGTACAAAAGAGTCAGGGGTCATAACATGAAGTAATTTGTTTATCTTTAAAAAAAATTAAATATAGAACACGAATGGTGATGGCCTTTCACAAGGCATAACGTATTAAGAGTTCAGTGTGTTACACATTTATTAAGGTATTTTACCACTTAAACTATAATAAGAGAAAGCTAAAATGTTGACGCAACAACACTTTTTCAGCTAAAAATTAACAAACAGTTACTGGTTTTACTCTCTATTGACATTTTGTCAATATGCTGATTATTATTATTATTATTATTAGTATTATTATTATTATTATTATCATTATCCACGCTAACTCAGCTTTCGTTGGTAACCTGGTGGAAAAACAAATCAGTTCCTCCCACTCAGGCTCCGAACAGGAATTTGCGGGTTATATGGCATGTCTGAAGTATAACTGCCTTCTGCGCGTATCCCATGACGTTCTGGGATAATACGAGATCCTGAAGATTTTTAGAGAGATTCTTCGAAGTGATCCCTTTAGCCGAAATTACTAGAGGGATTGCGAAGGTTTTAGTCAGCTGCTAGACGTTCTTCAGCTCTACTGCAAGGTTTTCGTAGTTTATGATTTTTTCTGTCTCAGTTCTTCTGACGTTATGAGATATCGGCACAGCTATGTCAATGATGGTTCCAGTCTTTTTCTCCCCATCTATGATAACGATGTCCGGTCTGTTGTAGTTCACCATTCTATAGACATGTCCCAATACAGTACCGCTTTATCTGTTTCCAAGACTGCTTGGCGCTGGTATTTGTAATACGGTGGACATATTTGAAGGAGTCCGTTCTTGAGAGCCAGCTGTTGATGGTTTTGGCCACTTGATCATGACGTCCTAGGTATGCGCTATCTGCGAGTGATCTACAGGCTGCGATGATATGCTCAGATTCACCCACCGCCCCACACTTCCTACACTTGTCCTCTACGTCGTCTTAGACAATGTTTTTCATAGTTGCGAGTCTTGATAACTTTGTCCTGGATGACCATGAAGAATCCTTCGGTTTCTGGGTAGAGGTAATCGGCGCCGAGCTATGCTAGTGAGGTCGGCTTATCGAAGTTGTCGGCTTCTAGACTTCTTGGAAGCTTGCCATGTAAGGCTTGTTCCATCCAGGTGGCTTGATCTTCCTTCCTTGAGCTTATGTCGAACTCGAGATTGCGGTGTTGTAGATTCAGTGGCGTATATCCTTGATCCTCCTGGGCTGCTATTCTCATCAGACCATCTTCCGATCTTAGCAATTGTAGCCGTATGTTTTTCTCATGGGTTCTGCATAACTTGTAGATGTTTATAATACCTCGACCGCCGCTTGCTCGGGGAAGGTATAGCCTCTTAACCGATGCATTGGTGTGCAGACATCGAAATTTGGTCAACAGTCGCCTAGTCCATTTAGGTCCGCATCAGACCACTTAAGGATACGAAAGGAGTAGGTTAAGACAGGCACTGCCCAGGTGTTCAGAGCGATGATCTGGTTCTTAGATGAAAGTTTGGTGTTCAGAACCTTAAGTGCTCTCTTCTTGTATTTCTCGGAGAACATATTCTTCAGGTGCGTGTGGTCGATATGTTGGTTCTGAGGCATTCCTAAATACTTTTATGTATCTTAGGGATGTAAGTTCTCGACATCCTGGTATTGAGCTTCATGGATTTCCACGGCGCCCCTTTTGATGTTGATGATGGCGCATTTGTCAAGTCCAAATGACATGTTTATGTCCCTGCTGAAGGTCTTAACGTGGTACAGTCTGGTTCTCTGCAAAGAGCTTTAGGTCATCCATTTACATTAGATGTAATAACCTCCGCCCGTTCCTGATCTTAAGTCTGTACCCAATATTCGTGCTATTCAGTAGCGTAGAAAGATGGTTCAGAGCCGGGCAGGTATTAGAGTCTCCTTGAAAAATACCTCTGGATACCTTGACTTTACCAGCGTTGTTGTTGTTGACAAGGATATTGGTCTGCCAGGTGCTCATGAGATGTTGGAGCACCGCTCTTACTTTCGGGCAAATCTTGTAAATCTCTCCAGTACCTTCATCAGCCAATCATGAGGGACCGAATTGAAGGCGTATTATTATTATTATTATTATTACTATTATTATTATTATTATTATTGTTGCTATTCTTCAAACGAATGTTGGGGCTATAACCTATCCCGGATGTCAAGCATCAAAAGGTGTAGGCTAGTCTTAGCAATTATTATATTATATACTATCCTGTAAGAATTTTCTCACAAGTGGCATGCACTTAGTAAGACTGCTTTCTGGACGTCAATAAAGGTGTTATTGTACAGCCCTAGTGTTGTGGAGATTCTGTTCCATGGTTTTAGGTATAAGTCCAGTTGATGATACGATGATCGGTATCACATGAATCTTATCGAGACGCCATATTTGCTGCATCTCGATGGCCAGCTCCGAGTATATTGCTTTTTTCTCCTGGTATTTGGATAACATGTTGTTATTATTGGGCACAGCTACATCTATCAAATATGCTGTTATAATTTCCTTGTTCAACAGTACCACATCAAGCCGATTATTCGTCACCTGTCTATCAGTGATAATGGCCCGGTCGTAGTAGAGTTTAAAGGAATTATTTTCCAGTACAGAGCTTGGCTGGTACTTGCAGTAGGGCACATTATGTGTTAAGCAGTCCATATTTGTTAGCTAGCTTCTGGTGTAGGATATTGCATACCTGGTTGTGTCGGTGTAGGTAGTCAATAGGTTTGTTCTAGCAGCGATTTCAAACGGTTTCAAACCATCCGGAGTTTGCGCATAACGATATAAGCGACGCTTATATCGTTATGCGCAAACTCCGGATGGTTTGAAACCGTTTGAAATCGCTGCTAGAACAAACCTTATATTAGCTAAATAATTACAACCAGATGTTATGTGTTGTATAGCTTTTGATTTCTCGTTACATCTTCTGCACTTGTCTGATTTGATGGTTCGGTCCTTAATGACAAATTTGCTGTAGTTTAGCGTGTTTATTACTTGATCCTATATGGCCATTACGAATTCTTCTGTCTCTGGGAAGAGTAGTCCATCCTTCAGCCACCTGTTTGATGCGTCTTTGTCTATATGGGGCTGGTTCAAGTCGTTGTGATGTCCATGTAATGCCATTTGTGCCCATTGATCTTGTTTCTCGGCATCGGATACAACCCCGAGATTGATGTTATTACTGGAGAGATTAAGATGAGTGTACGATCTATCACTTGAAACTGTAGCTCGGTGGAGAGCCGATGTTTGCCATCCTGTTGAAGAACTCTCTCAATTTTGCTAGTTGCCGAAAGTGCAGATTGTCCAGGTCAATTAGGGATTGGCCGCCTTCTGTCCTTGGTAGGGTCATTCGAAGAGTGGATGCTCTTGGGTGGTGCACTTTGTGCTTTGTCATCATTCTGCGAGTAGTTCTCTGTAGTTCCTCAAGATCCGTGTTGGTCCACTTCAAGACTCCAAAGCTGTAGGTAAGAACGGGTACAGCATAGATGTTTATTGCTGTGATGAGATTTGATGCATTTAGCTCCGACTTTAGAAGAGTTCGTATTCGTTACGGATACTGATCCTTCACCTCGGCCTTCGCTTGTTTTTCTTCAAGCAATTATTTAGCTTGTTGGAAACCCAGATACTTATAGGTTCCCCCTTCGTTCATAGCCTGGACTATATTTCCATTTGCGAGAGCAACATCACCATATGACTTTGCCTTTTTCGATGTTTAAGGCTTGGCATCTTTCCATTCCAAATTCCATATGGATTTCCTTCGAGAACGTATATGTTACATCAATTAGACCTTTTAGTTGCTTTTGACTTCCTGCATATATCTTGATATCACCCATATACAGTAGGTGGGAGATGGTTTGGCAGCTATCTCTGTAGCTTTGATATTATTATTATTTTGTATATTCTCTGAATAATTCAGGTAAGTAGTTTAGACACGGCTTGTAATGCAAGTGCCTAAACGTTTAGTTTTCGTTTCAGGTTTCTACATTCAAGACCTTACGAGCTATATGGCATGTTCCAAGGATGGCGAATTTTTGCAGTTCCATATATAGTTTTGGAGGTAAGCGTAGAGTTTCAAGTAATTTAAAAGGTATTTCCCCGGTCGCGCCTACGACCACTGGTGTAACAACTACCTTTTCTTGATTCCAGATCGCCTTGATTTCTGCCGCTAATGGCATGTACTTCCGGACCTTCTCCACCTGCGTGTCCACGATGTTATGGGCGGATGGCACAGCAATATCCATCAGGTAAGTTGTTTTATTACCCTTGTCCTGAACCACTATGTCTGGCCTATTGTGTTCTATTGGGTGGTTCGTGAATACTGTTCGGTTCCAGTAGATCTTGTACGCGTCGTTCTCTATGACTGGTTCTGGAGTGTAGGTGTAGTGTGGAAGGACTTCAGTCAAAAGGTTCGCGTTCTTGCATACTTCCTGATGGATTACTCTTGCCAAACTGTCATGTCGCTTTAGGTACTCCGTCGGGGCGAGGCTGGTGCACCTTGATATTATATGTGCTATCGTCTCTGATTTATTATGACAGATTCGGCATTTATTTTCGCGCACAGTCGGGTCCTTGATGATATATTTTCGATGGTTTAAAGTGGGCAATATTTGGTCTTGAATTGCCATCATAAAGCCCTCTGTCTCCGCGAACAGGCTACCTTTTTTCAGCCATGCATTCGACGCATCGGTGTCAGTCTGGTCAAGGTCAAGTATTGATGGGTATCGTCCGTGCAGTTCCTTCGATGTCCAATCCCGTATCTTTTGTTCCACAGTGGCTACTTCTTGTAAGGGGTTGTACTCTTCATCTGCCAGGTTCAGAGGCGTGAGTCCTCTGTCCGATCTGACGAGGTTGCGGTGGTACGCCGATGTCTCACTTTTCCGATAGAAAAATTTTCGAAGCTCCTCAATTTGCCGTTGATGAGACTCGGTCAGATCTACAACACCTCTTCCTCCCTTTGACCTTGGTAGATAGAATCGTTCTATGGAGCTCTTTGGATGGCTAGCTCTATACTTCGTGAACAGGACTCTGACAGCTCGGTTTATTTCATGAAGATTGGTTTCAGACCATTTAACTATTCCGAAGCTGTATGTTATCGTCGATATGGCGTAGGTGTTGATAGCCTTTATGTTGTTTCCAGCGGATAGGTGTGTTTTGAGGATAGCCTTAAGCCTGTCCGTCAGTCTCTTCCTTATCACAGTCTTCATTTTTGTGTGGCTTCTACCTCGAGCTTGATCTAATCCTAGGTATTGGTAGCTCTCTGCCCTATTCATAGCTGTTATAACTTTGTCAGGTTCCAGATGAAATCCCGGATGTTGTTCCCATACTCCCCTCTTCAATGCGCTAATTTTGCACTTATCTAGGCCAAACTCCATTCTTGTATCCTCGCTATATTTCCTGGTTGTTCTTAGCAGCGTATCAAGTCCTTTTTTAGTGGCTGATATAAGCTTGATATCATCCACATAGGCGAGGTGGTCTATTTGTTGTCCGTTGTGGAGTCGGAATCCTACTTTTTGTTTGTTCAACATTCTGGAGAGAGGGGCTAGTGTGATACAATACCACAACGCACTCAATGAATCCCCCTGGAAAATACCTCTTCTTATATTGACTCTCCCCACATGAGTGTTAGACCTTCCGGATTGCAAATGCAGGGTCGTTTTCCACTGCGGTATTAGATGCTGCAGTAGGGTAACAATTGATGGGCTTATTTTATATACTTTAAGCATTTCAATGAGATAGGAGTGGGGTACGCTATCAAATGCTTTTTTAT
This sequence comes from Pissodes strobi, assembly GCA_016904865.1. NCBI lineage: Eukaryota > Metazoa > Arthropoda > Insecta > Coleoptera > Curculionidae > Pissodes > Pissodes strobi. The sequence continues at coordinate 409,394 of MU181994.1, forward strand.
AATCTATATATGCGACATATAGATTCTTTCCCCTTTGCTTTGCTTCTTCACTAACTAGAGCATCTATAGTGAGTTGCTCCTTACATCCCTGGCTTCCTCTTCTACATCCTTTTTGTTCTTTGGGTAGCAGCTTGTGTCTATCTAGGTGTTCATAGATCTGAGTACATATGATTGAGGTTAGTAATTTGTATAAGGTTGGCAAGCATGTGATGGGCCTATATTTTGCGGGATCCTTAGATGCAGGGGATGATTTCGGGAGGAGGTATGTTGTACCCGAGCTGAGAAAAGTTCGCAGTTGTGATGGGTCACGTATGGCGATTGTCAACAGATCAGCTAAGCTCTTGTGCAGTGCGTGAAATTTCTTCAACCAGTAATTGTGGATCCCATCTGGCCCTGGTGCCTTCCAATTTGCAGTGTTACTGACAGCTTTTCTTACATCTATCTCGGTCACTGTGTTGTAGACCATCATCGGAGTTCCATCTGCAGCCTTGTTCTCTTCCACAAGCCAACTCGCATTATGATAATGGTTCCTCGGGTACTCCCAAATGTCCGCTGATGGCATCCTCTGAGGATGGTAACTCCCCTGCCTCATCTCGTTGAGGTTGGGACATGCTGCGATAGAAGTATTTTTGACTAGTGTGAAAGAGACGGTTTTCATATTTTCTTTGGTAAGACTCTTTGTATCTTTTCTTTCTGTTAGAGTACACTGCTAGCTTTTGCTTAAGTTTATCTAGGATTTGTGGCGGCGTTTGACTATCTTGGTCTTCATGTTTTCTGATAATTTCACGGACTTTGTTAGTTAATCTTTTCGTCGGTGTGTCTGTTTGCGTGAATTGGTGGAGCTGCCATATCTCTTGTCTTAGACTTTCGATTTTCCTCTCAATACGTACTTCCCATTTTGGTTTCTTAGGTTCTCCATTTCTATCTGTTTTCATTATTCTTTGCCCGTGCATTTCCAGAGCAGTACGAGCTCCCGAATATATGAGATCATGGTAGTCCAGGATGCTGTTTATCTCATCTGCTTTTTCTGCCATTAGCCTATTTATTGCACTTAAGATGTTGGTGGTGTCTCTTTTAGTAGTTAGGCGAGGCAAGCCTGGTATACTTAGCGGATCCAGTCCTCGGTAGAGAGTAAGATTCCTCTCGAGATACCCTCTAGCCTCGTCAACCCTCGGGTCGGCATCTTCATTTTGATGGAGCGGTCCTGGGGCTCTGTCCTGGTGATCAGGGGGTCGCATGCCTATATCGATTTCTACTTCTGTACGAATTTCCTGTATTCTGTTAACATCCAGTCTGTTGCGTGTAAATAATTGCCTTCGCTGGTCCAGGATATTCTGACGCGATTTAACTCTAAGCTCCGGGAATCTCGCCGCCATTCGTTCGTAAAGCTCGACACTGTAAGGTTCGTTTGTAGTCTCCATTCTAGTGATGGTAAGATAGGTACGGTAGAGATATTCGTTCATGTCGTTGGTCCATCTTAACCGTCTCCTATTATTATCTTCCTCTTGGGTGGGCCGAACCATGTGTTCGGTAACACCTTCAGAGTGCGGATTATCTATACTGGTGTTCCTGCGTCGTTCCAGATCCGTTAGCGTAGCGGTGATAGTTCGCGGGGTAGCGCCGCTTAGTCCACTGGGCCCTGCGCCAGACTGGTCTTCAGGACGGTTCCGAACAGGGGTAGTCTGGTCCCCTGCAACGCCCGAATACCTATTTCTCCTAGTTCTTACAGCAGGGAGAGGTTCACACTGCTCGGGCTGCTAACCCACTCAGTGGTTGTCTGTTTTGGTCCACGGGTGGTATTTTATTTTCCACCTACCCGCCGGCGAGCCGGTAAGGGCATTCCCCTATACGCCACCTTGGGGACGCGTCCGATGGGAGACAGACAACTCCTCACGGATTATTATTACTATTATTATTATTATTATTATTATTATTATTATTATTATTATTATTATTGTTATTATTATTATTATTATTATTATTATTATTATTATTATTATTATTATTATTATTATTATTATTATTGTCATAATTTAGAAAACTGCTTTAATTTAGGAAATCTTATTTTGCGTTTGCCTCAAGCAAGAACTATTAGAATTCCAATAAAGCAGAGGAAGGCATACCGCACAGGATCCTGTCAGGGAGGAGTTTCATCTTATTTACATTTAAGTCTTGAAATTTCTGTGTTTTTCTTTGTAAATCTGTTGTAATTTTGTTAATTATTTATATACAACAATAATTAATTCGATAAAGTTCACAAATTTAAAAAACAACAAACCTTAAAATAGATATCTAACTTGTTCTTTCACTAATCCGTCACGTGGCGCCAAAATAAAAAAACGACAATGTTTCGAACTAATTGTCGCGTCACCTGGCGGAAAATAATGGCACTTGACATCGATATAAACGCTTCAACATTACGATCGATCATATAACTGTCGTTTTCTAAATTCCACAATTAAGGGATGCCACGGGTCCTGTAAAGTGGTGCCAATAAAGTTACAGTGGCAATTTGAAGCACTAGGGAGCATGGGACCGTAACAGCTTAAGCGGGGGATTTATGAACTAGCAATATCGATTTTGATGCGGGTAGCGTGAAACTGAACCTATTTTAGAACGTGAAGGATTCTATTTAAGGAAAGGCTAATGTAATGGTCGTGTAGCGTACTTCTTTGCTTAGTTTTGGTTAAGAATTATTCTTTTAAATAAAAATTCGGCATGGTACGCATTTTTCCTTTATATTGCGCCCCTAGAAAGAAGAGTTGAGGTGTCGTTATTTTTGTAGAAAATTCTATATGCATGTGTTGCGCCATGTTAAAACTTAAGAATACAAAATGCAAGAAAAAAGCCCAAAATTATCGAAACTTTAGATACATATCTAATAATATACAGGGAATTCCATTGCAAAAAACGGTCCAGTTTAAAAAATAATATTTCCGATTTGCATTTGTTTTTTTTAATAACGTTTTTGAAAGTTTGAAAAAATGAAAATGAGAAAAACATTTTTGTTATCTCATGTCATAATAAAGTCTCTACAACGAGTTGAAATTTAATGAAGTCCCGCTAATAAAAAATCGATTTCGACTCTAAATCGCCCTTCCCTAAAAAAGCTACGTAGCAATCAGACGACCCTCCTAAAGAATCTAATTCTTAACCCTTCTTAAACAAGTTTTTCGCTCCTTCATCCACCTCCTCCACTGCCGCGCGGCGAGTTTTTCTTATAATGGGGACTGTCAGAACCAGCCCGGTTGAAAAATGAAGGAAATTAAACTGTGATTTTTCAGAGTTTTCCCCCGAGACGGCAAAAGAGTTGGGCGATTTTCTTAATTTCCAACCCTTTTTCTTTGTTTTAGAAAATTGGACGTTTAAAAATTAACGTTTCGTAAGAAAAGGAAACTGACTGACGACAATCGTGATGATTGTGTCATCGCTTGGGTATTGTTTTGCTGTCTTGTCCTGTTGTTCCATAGTTTAAATAAATGTTTGTCTTTCGCTTTTAATAAACGCTTGAAACTCCCTCGTTTATAATATAGAAACAGTTTTCGAATGGTTATGGATAATGCCTTTTATCAACTAGGGGAAAATTAGGTATTTATTTTGGCTTCTGTATATAAGATTCGTTTATACTGTGGTCCAAATTAAACTTTTATATAATATGCTACACGCTTAATCTAAATTAGCTTAAACCGATTTTGATTTATATTGGATTAAGCATTGCACACGCCTAAGAATAATCACTTTTTCTGATTGATGAGTTTTTCTAATTACAGATCAAAAGTATCGGTTTTTCTACATTTTTTTTTTATGGCAGTGGCACACACACCGCTCGTCGAGCGCCATAGGATCTCCCTTTAGTGTGTGTGCCA
>MU181994.1:432444-454269 GCA_016904865.1 Pissodes strobi
ACTAGGCATACTTACGCTAGGAAATGTGATTTACAAGTTGTAATGTTAAAATAAATATATCAAGTTCAAGTTCAAGCTGTTAAAAGTTCTCATTTGGGACATTCAATTTTCGAGCAGTGTATTATCCATCCTATTCATAGTATAACGTTACCATGGAAACCACTATAAAGCCTTCATAAAATAAACGAAACAAAAATTGTTCGAAATTAAATTTTTGTTCATAAAGCGGTACTCTTATTGGATTCAATTTATTGTTAACGTATGTTAATGCCAATTTACACACAATACAAGACAAAGTGCAATTTTCGATCGTCACAGTTATTTATGTGATCTACCCAATATTTTTGATTATAATTTGGTTGAATACGCTCTACTTAAATAAATATTTTTCAGATTGTTTTGCCAAATCGCTCTGTGTCACCCTGTCTAAACCATCGAATTTCGCTTTTCTGCGGTCTGTTTTTTTGCATTAAGACCAGAACAGCTGTTAAAAGTTCTGATATGGAACACTCAATTTTTGAGCATTGTATCCACTATATTCATAATACAATGTTACCATGTCAACCACTATAAAGCCTTCATAAAATAAACTGAACAAAAATTGAAATTTCCGAAATTAATTTCTTTTTTATAAAATTGTATCAATGGATTCAATTTATTGTTAAAGTAATTATGTTAATGCATATTTCCAAACAATACAAGACACAGTGCATTTTTCGATGGACGCAACTATTTAAGTGCTCTACCCTATATGTTTGGTTACAATTTGGTTGAATGCGCTTTAATTAAATAAACATATTTCAGATATTGTTTGGCCAAATCACTCTGAGCCACCCTGTATAAATCATCGAATTTCGCTTTTTTGCGGTCTGTTTTTACATAAATAAGTTTAGACAACAACAGCTGTTAAAAATTCTGATTTGAAACATTCAATTTTGGAGCGTTGTATATCCACCCTATTCGTAGTACCGTTACCATGGAAACCAATATAGAGCCTTCATAAAATAAACTAAACAAAAATTGAAATGTCCAAAATTAACTTCTTTTTTATAAAATGGTATTGGCATTGGATTCAATTTATTGTTAAAGTATGTTTGGATGATTCAAGTTTTGAGAATTAAATGATGGCTTAATGTGATTAGAAATAAATATGGTGATTTATTAATCAAATAAATAAAGCATAGGTTTTTAAAATTAGAACAGTTAAATATAAATTTTCATAGTTAGAAGCCTGTAGTATAATATTTCTAATTTTAAAATTATTAATTAAACTATATAGCATTTTCTAATTAGGAAAGAAAACAATAGTAGGCTCTTAAAATTATAGAAATTAAGTAGCATAACCGCTTCAATTATCAGACAGCTAAAATGTGGTAATTTTCAAATTAGACAACTAAAACTGCTTTAGATTGTTCTAATTAAGGCACTAATTAAAGTATTTTTTCTTTTAATTAGAAAACTAAAGTATGGTGTTTTCTAAATGCTGCTTTTTTTCTAATTTAAGTTCTAAATTACATATCGATTTTGAATTATTAGAACTACAGCATAGAGCTATTGTTCTTTATAACTAACCCTTTAAAGTGTTGTAAAATAACATTGCCCAATATATTCATTAAAGATGCTATTCCGAAGTTTAAATGAAAACACTCGAATGGCAAAATGATACAGCATTCTATCGACAAGCGAACCATTAGCTGTTGTTTGTATACGAGCTTCCCCCCATTTTGAGTCTCCCGGGCTATTAGACCTCTATTATAATAGTAAATGAATGGCCATTAGTCTTTTTGAAAGGACGGCGGGGACAAAAAATGGGGATTCTGACTAGAAATGGGGCGCATCGCTAATCTTTACGAAGATGAAACTTTCGCATCGAATTTCCTGTAGTTAAAACCTAAATTACGAACTAGGAAATTTTTGATGGCTGTTTTACTTATTCCATAATCATCCAAGAGAGCTCATATTCCATAAATCTTTTCACATGTCCTCGAACTATTTTGCAGGCTCAATATTAATATCCCAAATTAGGTATAGTACCCTTTCTAACTTGTCGTGGCTCCCCCAATTTTTTTTGGTGACCTCCTTATGCCATTCCTCGGTCCGCACCCGTCGAAAAAGGGGGGCGAAAAGAATATCCCCTCTTCGGCCGAAAGAAAATCATTTATCAACTCCAATTTAGTCTCCTAAATTTGGCACTTGTAATTCGAAGGGACGAATTTTAAAGTATAATTTCATTCGGACAATTTTGAAATTGAGGGACGCGAATAAAATATTCAAATGAAAGAGTTTTTTCGGGGGGTGTTTGAAAAATATGCTATTTTGATATAGCCGTTATGACGAGTTTATAGAATGCCTGGTTAATAGTAAAAATGAACGTTAGATGACGCTAGAATGTGACGTTTCAAAGCCATTTTAGTCCCGCAGCCATAAGAGTAATTCTCTTAAAAATATATCAGGGGAAATATGCTGTTTTAGAGCAGACCTTGTCATGCGGCAAAACTCAATGTCTACAGCAGCGCCCCAAAAACATCATTTTCAAATGCAGGTTCTTTTAATATAAAACGATTTACCGAAACTTTTTAATCAACACTTCGAGTTATGACGCGCCCGAAACCTGAGGGGGTTCGACCGAAAATTACTTTTTAACTTTAATTTCTTCCGTAATTATGCCCGAATCGTAAAACGACGCAAAAAAATTGAATTGTCGATCGTCCACTTTTCGCAATTAAAGTTTTTAATGAGGCAGCCTTGTACTTTTCTCAAAGGCGAAAATTCTCTTTAAACTTTTTAATAGAAACTTACTTCGTCTCGCGCGCGATCCCTTTTTCAATGAGGTGAATTCTAATTGCGTCCCTCAAAGGTTTTAATAAAAAAAAAACTAATATTTTATTTTTTAGAGAAGTTTATTCTCTGACAGTCGAATATATACTTAACTTCAGACCTTAGTCATTCATATGAAGATTCAGTTAAATTGATTGTCTTGTACGACGAATCCTGATGATCAATAGAGCTTTTAATAAAAAATACATAAGTATCTCGATTCAAAACCACGAGACACTAATCTATAATGTTACCAAAAGCTCAGTTTCTTCTAGGGTGCTTTTCATTACTAAAATCTACAAAATCTTATTAGACTTATACATTTTGCTCCCAATAAAGCAAAATAAATATATAATAAAGTCATATGCTTATATGCGCCAGTTTAAAAATGAAATTGTTAAGTTTCGGGAGTATCTTAATTCCTTTTTCGAAGTTTTATGAATTGGAAAACGGAAAAGGAGTAAAACTTTTAGGAAACTCTTGGAACGGGTTCGTTAAGGCGTTGAAAAACTATTAAAAGAAAAGTTGGCGAGTTTAAATTAATCCAGCTTAAAAACCGATAACTTCCTTTTAAAATAATGGAATCGTGAATTTTTAATATCCATTATTTAAAAATGGCTAAGAATATTTTACGTAATGCATGTATAATACCTACGTACAAGGTAATGGATAAAAATCTATGGAATGTATTAAGTAAGTAGGCAAACGGTTACCCATTATATTGTGACACCCACTTAAGGGCTTAATGTAACTTGTAGATAAAAGCTTTAATTACACATCCAATAAAAAATTTTTTCTTCCTGATTTTAAACCATTGTGTATTTTTAAAATTGGGAAGAGATAAAAATAAAAATAAATACATTGGGTGTCACACAACTTTTCAGACCCCAAGTCCATCATAATCGACATTATTTATTTATTTGATTTTTTTTTGGCAATAAAGAATATTATCTGTATACCAATCTGGGCCACCCTATGTATAAAGGATGGGCAAATTTACCATCGAATTTCGCTTTTCTGCGGTCTGATTTTTAGGTTAAATAGTTTAGACCACAACAACTGTTAAAATTCTGATTTGGAACATTCAGTTTTTGAGCATTTTATATTCGTCATATTCATAGTACAACGTTACCACGGCAACCACTATAGAACCTTCTTAAAATAAACCAAGCAAAAATTGAAATGACCGAAATTAATTTCTTTTTCATAAAATGATATTGTCATTGGATTCAATTTATTATTAAAGTATGCTAATGCCAATTTCCAAACAATATAAGACAAGGTGCAATTTTTGATCGGCGCAGCTACTGTATTGAGCCACCTTGTATAAACCAACGAATTTTGCTTTCTGAGATCTGTTTCTTAGATTAAATACCACAACAGGTTAACAATTCTGATTTGGAACATTTAATTTTTGAGCATTGTATATTCATCATATTCATTTACTTTGCTTTACTTTTCGTGTCCGGTTCAGGCGCTCAATTTCCAATAATTAGCGGCCGCGATGGTCTTGTCATTTCCAAGAAACAAGTCTTCCATCCTGCAGGGCTGCTCAAGCATAGGGCAGACCAAAAGATGATTCGGATCCTGAATCGCATCACAGTCGCATCTCATGTCCTTGTTGTCCGGAAGATATATTTGTAAATACTCGACGCGTTATTCACTCACGAAGATTCGGCTGCGCTTCGGGCGCTCGTAAATACCAGACGCATGGTGACGATACGTCTGGTATTTACTATATCAAATTACGCATTATTAGTAATAATGCGTAATACAATATGGCTTCATGATGCAATCAATATGCCGCAAGAGCTCTCGTGGTCGAGAAGTTTAGATGGTTGGGTCTCACCCGGACGGGTTTAAATCCCGTTGCTTTTTTTCATTTTTTTTTTAAGATTATGTTTCTAAACAGTTTTTTTCTTGATTTTGGGTATGTCTTGGGTTAGTTTGGGTTAGAACCTGGTTAGTTTCCTTTTCTTGAGCCCTCGTAGCGAGCGGAGGGCCATGCGGATCGACCAATAGGAGAGGCCGATTTTTACATAGTGTTCTACTTGTGTAAAGGATCTTAAAATGCTCTAGAGGCTGTGCCATAACTCTCAGCAGCTGTAATGTGGGTTGCTTAAATTCACTAACGTCTGCTCTTTACAATGCACTAAGACAACTGACGCGTTAGTCCAACATGTCTGTTATTTACGAATGAAGATAACGCGTCAGGTATCTACAAATATGCGTCCGGGAGTATCCCCCCTCTCGCCATATTCGTTTTACATCTCGGAACTCCAACTCACATTCGTTTCAGAGTCCTCCACATAGGGTAAGAATATTGGCTTCCGGTAGCAAGTTCCTCTTTTACCATTTCTGCATTGTTCTGACCGGGTTCCTCCCTCCATTTCTCAACGCGATTTCCCTCCGGTGAACCCTCCAGTGCCTTGGTTCGAAAAAGAAAACTTTTTCTAGACCTGAGACGTTTGTTCGGTGGTTGGTGGCCGTACAGAGAGTGTCTTGGGTCGTATTGTTGCTTTTTTCCTTTCAATGTCTGCAACCTCACGTCGAATATGAGGTGGGGCAATTCCAATTATAGGATAAAGTTTTTGAACAGGGGTGGGTTCAAGGCATCCTGTCACTATCCGTGCCGTCTCATTGACGGCCGTGTCAAATGTTTTGCATGTCTTGAATCGTTCCAGAGCGGAGCTGCATATTCGGAAGCTGTTACACACAAGGCCAGGGCGGATGTTCTCAAGGTTTGTGGATCGGCTCCCCAGTATCTATTTGTTAGTTTCCTAAGAATGTTGTTTCGAGCGTTTACTTCGGCCTTTGTATTTATGCAGTGCTGCTTGAAACTTAGTGTATGGTGCAGTGTAACGCCTCGGTATTTTGGTGTCTGGAAATGTTGCAACTGGGTTCGACGCCAAACAATGTTCAACTCTCTCCTTGCCTATTTCTTGTTGAGATGAAAATCACAGACCTGCATTTTGCTAGGATTTGGTCTAAGATGATTGGAGTTGTAGTAAGAAGACAGTTCCTCCAAAGCCTCTGACAATTTGGTCTTCACGTCCTCAAAGATTTTGCCCCGAGCAGCCACGGCCGTCTCGTCCGCATAGATGAACCGTCTGGTACCACCGATATAGGTTGGTCATTGGTATATATATTATATAGTGATGGTGCCAGCACCCTTTCCCACCTGCTGTTTTTCCTCATTAGACTGACATGAACCGTCTATTCTGAACAGTGCTGCTTGAAACTTAGTGTACGGTCCAGTGTAACGCTTCGGAATTTTGGTGTCTGGAAATGTTGCAACTGAGTTCGACCCCAAACAATGTTCAACTCTCTCCTTGCCTATTTGTTGTTGAGATGAAAAGCACAGACCTGCATCTTGCTAGGATTTGGTCTAAGATGATTGGAGTTGTAGTAAGCAGACAGTTCCTCCAAAGCCTCTGTCAATCTGGCCTCCACGTTCTCAAAGCTTTTGCCCTGAGCATCCACGGCCGTCTCGTCCACATAGATGAACCGTCTGGTACCACCGATATAGGTTGGTCATATATTATATAGTGATGGTGCCAGCACACTTCCTTCAAGCAATCCGTTTTTCTGGTTTCTCCACCTGCTGTTTTTTCCCATCAGACTGACATGGAACCGTCTATTCCGGGGCAAAGTACCAATCATCCGTGTCAAGTGGAAGTCCCGTGTTACTTGATACACGTCAGCAGCTTTCTGTGATTTACTGTATCATATGCTGATGTGAGGTCATTAAATACCGCACCAGTGATCTGTCTTTTCTCCAAGCCATCTTCGATAAATTGAATTAGGTTTAGTATCTGTCCGCAGCAGGACTTGCCTGGTCGGAAACCGGCCTGTTGTGGGATAAGTTTCTCCTGTAGTGCAGCATTTATCCTATTAAGAATCAGCCTCTCGAACATCTTATAGAGATGGCACAGCAGCGAAACAGGCCTGCAATTCTTTGGATCGTTCGAGTCTTTTCCTGGTTTGACAAACAAATCACGGAACGTGAGCTGGTTCTAGACCGAACACGAGACAGCTCAGATTTAGGCTAGAATAGGGGCCCGGGGGTTTTCGAGGTCGGCGAAAACGAATATGGACTTAAAAAAATTGTAGCCCCTAGGGAGAGGTGGAAAACGTCGAAAGTCAGTGTGGTAGGTCGAAAGGGGACCGTTTAAACGCAAGACAATTTTTGGAACCTAGGGGCCCGTATTTCAGGGGCTCTGTGTTCACGTAGAGGTAGATAGATGAAATTTGGGTTAGGGGGGTTTTTGGTGACGCTGAGTTCGAATCTGACCCCAGCGGGAAACTACGTGCGATAGGTTCCGCGGTAGGAGCCGGATGAGGTCGAAAAAAAAAATTTCGAAACGAGACCCTCAAATTGTCCCCCGCATGGATTAGACTTAAAATAAAATATTCTACGCGATTTTCGATCTGCGGCTCCTATTAGGAGAACGCTCGCCCCATCGGTTTTGAAAGTGGAAAATCGTGGTTTTCGACCCCTAAATATTATTTTGGAGAAAAACGCTTTCGTAGGTCATTTTATATTTAGGAGACGATTTTTTGCCCCCTTTAGAGCCTACCGGAAATCCGGCTCCTACCGGCCCCTTTTCACCTAAATTTCTACCTAACATGTTCGTATTCGGCAGGGGGATGGAGGGCATCGGTCCGAACCCACACCTAAAATTTGTAATCGCTAAGTTTTCTAGGGGCTCCTAAATAGGGATTCTTGTTACCCTTTGACCTGCAGGGTTGAAATTCGGGTTAGAGGGGTTTTTGATGATGCCCAATTCGAATCCGACCTCGGCGAGAACCTATCTCTAATAGGTTCCGCGATAGGAGCCAATTTTTTTTTTTCATTTTTCGGTATCGAATTTTTTTTTATTTCAGTCGTTTGCCTTCGTCCCTCCAAAAATAACCCCAGATCGGCACCTAAATCGGCCGGCGAATAGGCTCCCACGCGGTCCGTGCGGTTTTTATCCGGTAGACTCCGGTATAAGGAGATGACCTACAGGGTCTATATTTTCATGGTAGATGTACAACGTGATGGGCTAACTGGAATTAATTCGGGGATGCCGGGGTTAGCTTTTAAGGGGGAATTTTGGCGTCTTTAGGGGAGCTCCATGTAAATCGTGCAGTTTTTCGCAATTTCTGGCTTAGCGGTAGCTCGGATCGAAATTCTGACATAGGTTCTCGACTATTCTCCACCCCCCCCCACGTTCCCGTTCTTTCGAAATTTTATCGAGAAGGGAGGGAAATTGCTTAACACGTTTTTTAACGAGTAGATTGCAGTAGAAAAAAGAAGAATATCGTAAAACGGAAAAAACCGTATTTTTATGTCGACCTAACCTTCATTTTGTCCTATAGGAGCCGGAACCTATATGGAACCTATCGGTGGAGCCTATCAACTTTTTTTCCCGATCGACTTGAAATTCGGCATATAGGTAGAGGACTTCAGGACCTACAAAAAAGGTTCTTTACGAAAAAAGACAATGTTCTTAGTTTTCGAGAAAATGGCCGTTTAAATTCGAGAACGGTCGTAGCTCGAAAACTACTAGTGATTGGTATACTAAGGTTAGTGTTACAAGTATTACATAATTCTAGCAGCCACTGCAACGTTGTTTCGCCAAAATTCTTGATCTGTTCGGTCCTCAAGTCGTCGATACCAGGTGCTTTATTAATCTCCATGTCATTCATTGCCGTATTGAGCTCGTCTCCAGAAAAGCGTTCGCGGTGGTAGTAGACCTCATTATCCACATCTCGGATGAGTGGTTGTCGTGACTCTGCCTTCCCCTTATCTTGCCGTTCAATAGTAACTGTGTGGCTACCTGATCAGCAGTTATTTCGGTGAAACTTTCTTTTGGCTTCTTTGGGTCCCCACTGAGATTTTTAACTAGTTTCTAAGTCCTTCTGCTATTTGTTTTCATATCAAGGTTTTCCACCAAGTCACGCCACTTTAGAGTTCTACCCTCGGCGATGGACAGCATGAGATCTTCACCTGCTTCAATTGTGTCTTCAACGGTTGAGCAGCGGTTTAGTGTCTTTCGATAGGCTTCGGCTATGTATTGAGTTCTGCACCCTCTTGGTGTATATTTACGTGATATTTTTCTTACCAGTCATTGAATAATTCATAGTTTTCTGGTCGGGGTGGTAGCTTTCTTACTTCGGCATTCAATGCTTGAAACTGTTCTAGTCGGCCTTCTTAAAATTGAATCGTCTCTTAAACGGTACTTGTTCTGGTTCCAAGATGGCGCTAGTGATACAGATAATGGGTTTGTGTTGCGTCTTCGGTATTGGTTCTCCCATTTGTTAGCTACACATTGTTGCCAGTCTCGATGACTCAAATATATTATCTGGATTGTGTCCTCTCTTTCATCTACTACTATTAGAAGAAGATGCTTCGGGTCAGGTATTAGCTGGAAGTCGTGTGTTTCAGCCCATTCTTTGAAATCTGCTTCATTGCCATCGGTTTCTCTATCTCCCCAAGCGGTGCTTTTGCAGTTGAAATCACCAAGGATGAAATTTGCGAGCTGGTATTTAAGGTTTTCAGGTTTATGGAAGACGATTGGGACGTTAGATGGCTTATAGATTGAGGTCACGCAATACTGCGGCGTTTCAACAGTACATCCGTATCCGTTATCATATTATATCATATTCATAATATAACGTCACTATGGCAACCACTATAAAGCATTCATAAAACAAACTGAACAAAAATTGAAATGTCCGAAATAATTTTTTTTTCATAAAATGGTATTGTCATTATATTCAATTTATTGTTAAAATATGTTAATGCCAATTTTCAAAAAATATAAGACAATTTTCGATCGGCGCAGTTATTTATGTGATTTACCTTATAGCTTTTGATTATAAATTGGTGGGATGCGCTTTACTTAAGTCAAAGTCAGATATTGTTTGGCCAAATCACTCTGGGCCACCCTGTATAAACCGTCGAATTTCGTTTTTCTCTTGTCTGATTCTTACATTAAATAGTTTAAATCACAACAGCTGTTAAAAGTTCTGATTTGGATCATTCAATTTTTGAGCATTGTATATCCACTATATTCATAATACAACGTTGCTATGGCAACCACTATAGAGCCTTCATAAAATAAACTGAACAAAAATTGAAATGTCTGAAATTAATTTCTTTTTAATAAAATGGTATTTTCTTGGATTCAATTTATTGTTAAAATATGTTAATGCCAATTTTCAAACAATATAAGACAAAGTGAAATTTTCGATCGGCGCAGCTACATACTACATTTCGATAGATCAAAAAAACCTTCTCAACCTATAGTGGTTAGTAAAATGACTTTTAATTCAGTATTTTCATTGATTTTAAAATTTTTCGATTTTTTGAAGGAAAGTACCGAAAATTTTATATCGACAAATTTTTTGGAAAAATAACATTTTCTGATCCGATACTTGCTGATTTTTTAAATTTCTTAAATTCACCAAATTATACGAACGGTGCATCGATATATTTGTCTCCAAGTTAACCGAAAAATTCGCTTGATTCCCTTCAATTATCCAAATGTTTATCGAATATTTAATTGATTCCGTTTTCAATTATTACTGCCGACTAGAAATGTGACGCCCTAACTCCTACTTAGTCGTCGCTAAGAAGAAGGACGTTTTTTCCAGAGAGAGAAAAAAAAAGGATTTCTCATCCAGAAGACAATCCGAAATCCGTATCAATAATTACAACCCTTCCTGCACTTAAGGAGGCCCTATTTCTCTCGAAAACAAAAGCGCGGCGAATGTAAATAGTGTTTTTGTGATATCTTTTTAAGTCGGCTGTTCTTGTCCTTTTGACGCCAGAGGCGTACTCGACAATAATAATAAATAAAATATTAAAAATTGGAGCTTTGACGTGTTTATAATAATAGGCCCTTGGGGGGGCTAGTTTTTAACATTAGATTGGTCAACTTATGGTTTGTGCAAAATAGCTCTCTGGTTTGATTGTATTTAAATTTACTTTCCGTGGCAATTTCAATTAAAGGATAATTTTTTGTTTCCTCCCTTCTTTATTCCAAGCGATGTCGCTACGAAGTAGACTAGAGAAACGAAATTCATCCGCATAAAAATGAGAAGCGGAGAATAGCCTACAGGTCTGCACAGTGCACTAGGTACGCAGTACACACGCACCGCACAGTGGTATGTGGCCTCATATTACAGTGGTGCTCGCATCGGGTTCGATCCCCACAGCAGGATCTTTCATTTAATTAAATCTTATTCTTTGGGAGAACGCTGCTGCATCAAATGAGATGTGAAGACGACGCTCGATCTTTTTCTAGCATTATGCTTTTAAAGTAAGATGCTACTCCAATTAAATGGCCTTCAGGTCCGCACAGTGTGTTAGATATACGACGCATAACTTTCTCCTCCCCCCCATATTCTATCACATGATTTCTGCTAAATAATACGATAATATTTTAATTTTTTGTAAATTCACTGACACGAATAGTAGAACATATCATATATTTTTATTTTGTGCGAATTCGCTAACACATATTGTAGAACATACTATACATTAACACATACAATTATTAATTCAAACTATATTAAGAAATTATATTTGCTTGCCTATGTCACAAATACAAACAATTAAAATTACTCGGATACGCCACTGCCGATATTCATTTATTTCTTTGCAAGCGCGTCGACCGTCCGCAGTTACTCCCTTTGTTTCTCCCTAACAAAACACAACCTTAACTACCTTTTGTCCAAGTGTCACTTTCTTTTGTTTCTTAGCTGAGCTTCTTCTGTTTTTAAGACCGATCGTCGTTTGTCGTAAAAGTTTTACGGTGTAGGTTTTTATCAACGTCGCCGTCGCCGCCTGGGATTACGGCTTAAAAAAAAGAAGAAAAACGTAGGAAAACGGGGTGTCGTTTCTTAAAAATTTCATGTTGCCACGGCTGTACGGGATGTACCAAAAGTCTTAAATCACTTTTATCATTTTGCGATTTCGGTTTAAAGGCAATTTTTTTTGCATTTCAAGTGAATTGTTTTCTTAAATAAAATATAATCGAAAAACAATCGAGCATCAAATAAGCAAACTCTCTTTTTGACCTGCGACCACTATTGCGTATTTTTGAACATATTATCTTATATATGTGGCCCAAGCCTTAGCAATCAAAATGGCGACATATTGTACCATTTTTGTACCTGACTTAATTTATCCTGTTTATTTCTAATTTCAGTTTAAAGGCAATTTTCCCCTTTCAAGTAATTTTTTTTTTAATAAAACGTAATCGAAAAACAATCGAGAATCAATAAAGTCAGTTTTGTTCCTTCATTTGCGACATCTTTTGCGTATTTTTGAACATATCACCTGTTCTTCTTCTTCTTCTTGTTTAGCTCTACAACTCGTCGTGAGTCTTGGCCGCATTCACTATTGCCCTCCATCCTTGGCGGTCTTGTGCCTCTATTTCCCTCAGTCTAATGCCCATCTTCCTAAGGTCTGCCGTCACAGCGTCCCTCCATCGATTTCTGGGGCGTCCCACTGGTCTTCTGCCAACCGGTCTCTTCCAAAAAGCTGTGTTTACAAGATGCTAATCATGGCTCCTTATTACATGACCTACCCATCTAAGCCTTTATATGCCTAGTAAGGCTCTCTTTCCCAAATAGTTGTTGGAGTTCATGATTATGTAGTCGCTTCCATTCTTGCGTGTTAGCATCCTTACAAGGGCCATAAATCGCGCGTAGAATCTTACGTTTCCATACCAGCAGTTTATCATTTCCCTTTGGTTAAGAGTCCAAGTCTCGCTTCCATATGTCACCACATGGCGGATTATGGTTTTGTAAATGCGAATCTTAGTATTCCTGGAGAGAAGCTTAGATTGTATTAAGTGTTGAATTGAGTAAAAGGTCCTGTTTGCCCCGACTACTCTGGCTGCCACATGTTTCTCAACACGGTTAACTTGGGTAATTATCGCTCCCAGGTACATGAATTCCTTTACAACTTCAAAGTTGTGATCGTTAATATGGCCCTATTTCTGGCATTTCTTGACATTAGCATATATTTAGTCTTATCCTCGTTGACTTTGAGGCCCATTTGCAATGGAGCTTCCCCAAAACGACATAAAATTTCACATACATCTCGCGTTGGCTGAGCTATGGTATCGACGTCGTCAGCGAATGCTAGAACAATCTTCGATCCTCGTGCCGAAATGCTTATGATCAAGTCTGCTTCAACTTTTCGCATTGAATATTCTCAAAACTATGTTGAATAGCAGGGGGGATAATGGGTCTCCCTGTCTTAAGCCGGAATTAATATTAAATGTTTCTGAGCTGTGACATCCTACTCGTACTTGTGCGTAAGAGTTGCTGACGCACATCTGCTTCATTGACACCATTTTCTTTGGAATACCCATTTCGGTCATTGCTGACCATAGCACTTTCCGGTTGATGGAATCATAGGCCTGGTGAAAATCTACGAAAATCTGTTACACATGGTTGGTTAAACTCCCAATACTTCTCGAGTATCTGTCTAATGGTAAATATCTGATCAATGATTGATCTACCAGGTTTAAAGCCGCATTGGTAGTCTCCCAGTATTTCTTCTGTGAATTGTGTTAATCTTTTCAATAGTACAATGGATAATATTTTGTACGCAACATTGATTAGTGAAATACCTCTATAATTTTTACCTGATCCTTTATCTCCTTTTTTATGCACTGGGATAATAATGCTCCCGCTCCACTCAGCCGTTATCTTCTCTTGTTCCCAAATCATTTTTGTAATTTGGTGTATTTTGGCATGTAGTTCAGGCACACCTTTTTTTTTATTAGTTCCGCTTCAATGCCATCATTTTCTGGAGCTTTTTCAGTTTTCAGCGCTTTTATTACTTCTTTGACCTCTTCGAATGTTATTATATTGATTTTTAGTCCTGCTGTTTGATGCTCCGCTACTTTTTCATTTTCTTCGTTGCGTGTATTAAACAAATTTTCAAAATATTCTTTTCATCTTCTGATGATGTCTTGCTCCGCTGTAACTAATTCTCCCGTTTCCTTTTTCACAAAACCAACTGTTTTCATGTTTCTTCCTCTTCTCTGTAGTTTAACCTCTTTGTAAAACTTTCTGAATTGGTTCTGTCTGTTCTCTATTTCCATCCTCTCAATCTGTTTGCTTAGGTATGTTCTTTTCTTTACTCTTGAGGTTCTTCTTGCTTCCTATTAAAATTTTCCTCTGTTGGGTTAGATAGATATTCCATTCGCTTGGTTTAATATGTCCTCACATTCCATGTCATACCACTTTCTAATCGTACTCTTGTTCTTTCTCCCCACACATTCCTCAGCCACCTCCATTATGACTGCTTTCACTGCTTGCCATTCATGCTCTACCTCTGTGGTCTCCATTTCTTCTAGTGCTTGAAAATTGTTACTGATGGCTAGCTGGTACCGTGCTTCAACTTCAAAATCTTGCAGCCTATCCGAATTCCGTCTCTCGATCTTTGTGTGTTTCTCCTTTGCTTGTGTAGACAGTCTCCTTCTTAGTCGCTGTCTAGTCCTCTCATACTTCGAGCATCAATGATGCTGCTAGAATGTCGGCCGTCTGTCAACACATGGTCTATCTGATTCCGAGTTACTCCATCGTTTGACACCCAGGTTTCTTTATATATGTTTTTCCTTTGAAATTGGGTAGTCTTCACGATCATGTTGCAAGTTGAAGCAAAATTGATAAGGCGTGACCCATTATCATTGGTTTCCTCATGTAAGCTTTCGTTACCATCTATCAGTCTTAAATAGTCTTCTCTACCTATCTTGGCGTTCAGGTCCCCGAGTATAATCTTCATGTCGTGGCTTGGACCTTCTTTGTATTTCTGGTATAGAGTGTCATAAAACGTTTCTTTTTTGTCTTCCTCAGCTTTTTCTGTTGGAGCGTGGACTGAGAACACAGTCAAGTTGAACCAATTACCTTTAAGTCTGAGCGTACAAATATGCTCGTTAACTGACTTAACGTTTAAAACAGCCGATCTTAGTTCCTTGTTAATTACAAAACCACATCCATCCATATTCGTGCCTATTTTCATGTCCAGACCGTGACGTAACTAAATAGTTCCACTACCTGTCCATGTTATCGCCTGGATAGCTGTCACGTCCATCTTCAGTTGTTGTTATTGTTTTATGGCTCTTGTAGCGATTCCAGGTCTGTACCAACTTAGTACGTTCCACGTTCCTAATAGAATAACCTTTTTCCGTAGCTTGGGTCTATTTTTCCGCGCATCCGTCCGGTTCCGAGGCAATAGTAAACGATTCGTAGCAGTGTCTTTTTTCCATGTATAGGTCGCTGGCCCATAGCAGAACCCCCTTTTCGGAGGACCATTGTAGACTTTCATTAGCTCCACCTTCATCCTTCGAGACCTTTCCGGCATGGGTGGCCCTACTGGTAGCTGCGCTACCGCCGGCATAGCTCCCTGGATATTGAAGGTTACTGAACCCTATCATCTGTTGTTTTATTAAAAGAAAGATCGATTAATAATCGCAAAATTGCCTGAATACTTCAATGTGGGCCAAGCTTTAGCAAGCATTCAGAAACTAATTCCGAAGAATATTTCGACGAAAAGTGAGGTTAGAGAACTTGTGGTGTGCCAAAGAACTCCCTGGTTTGATGGTATTTCTAACGTTACGCTAACGTGAGTGGGTCATCAAAAGAACTCTTTATGTTAACGTATCGTGAACGGCCTTTAACAAATGCCATATTTCTCCAATTTAAACCAAAAGTGGTGCGCACTTTATATATCTATAAAAAAGTTCTAAACTTTAAACATTTACAACTAAATGACTAGTATTTGTAATCCGAGGCTATGGGCTTCAAAGAAAAGCCCTAATGTTGTAATGGCAATGTAAATAATTGCAACACTGACAAAGCCATAATAAATGAACCTCCCTATAACCCTACTAAAAGCTCCGTTTAAAAACTTTAAACAAAGCCGTACGAAAGGACAGTTTTTGCGCCGCACTGAAATTAATTGGTTAATTAAAGAATTTTCCAAAAATTTTAATTAATGGCGAATTGTTTTTTGTTTCCCTTTCGGGTAGACGGGACGGAAGGGCATCATTTGTGCCCTCCGAAGTATTTTCGAATCGAGCTGGGCTAATTAAAAGTTGGAGGAGAAAAGTTCGGTGAAAAATACCTAGTCGTTAGGACGATAAGATAAAGGACAGAAGGGCGACCAGGGGCGGGCGGGAGGCTAACGGGGGACAGACTCTTTTCGAAAATGTAAGGTGCTTAATTAGGAAAACGAAATCTTGGGTCTTGCGTGCCTTTTATCGGAAGTGACAAAACGGCTTTTTATTATTTCTCTTTGAAGTTCTCCACTAATAGAGAATTACTTTGTATCTACCAAGACCTCTCGAACGCATATAAGTTGATCATTATCTTTTCCAGGCTCGGCTTTAGTCGATTACCAACATTTTGATTGACATATTGGCAAGCATAAACAAGGCGGTATATTTTAGGACCGGCTAAAGCTTCTTCTTCTTCCTCAGCCATTTGATGTCTACTCCTGAACATAGGCCTCTTCCAATGGTTTCTATGTCGATCTTTGCTGGGCGGTCTGGATCCAATTGTGTCCCGCTGCGTGACCGCTTTCTGATAGTCTACAAAGGTCATGTGAAGCGGAACGTTGTATTCCGTACATTTCTCTATCAGTGTGCGTACTGTTTGAACATGGTCGGTTGTGCTGAAACTTTTTCTGAATCCTGCCTGTTCAACTGGCTGATAAAAGTTGAACTTCTGGCTCAGGATATTTGTTATGATTTTTTTTAACAGTTTGTAGAAGATAGACAGCAGGCTGATGGGTTTGTAATTTTCCATGTTCGTATTGTCACCTTTTTTGAACACGAGAATGACCTCTGCATTTTTCCAGGAATCTGGAATCCTTTCTTCATCGAGGCATTTATTCAGTAGAATTAAGAGGGCTTCTTTAAGTGTCTCCCCTCCAATTTTTATCATCTCGTTCGTGATCTGGTCTTCTCCTGGAACCTTACAATTTTTGAGCTATTTTAAAGCTGTCTCCAGCTCGTTATTATCTATGGGCTCTAATTCTTCTGATCCCACGTTCAAGATTGATTTTCGTATTTCGTCTTGCGGGGCTGCCACTAATTATTTGTAGAGCTTTCGATAAAAGTTCTCAACAGTTTCAGCGATCCTATTTCTTTCACTGACAATTTCTCCTTGGTCATTTTTTAGTTCGTGAATGATCAGCTTGCCCCTAGATCGCAAAGAATGAAGCACTATTCATGTTCGTGTTTGTTCTGATGGTATCCACGATCAATCATGTGTTTCGTATTCTCTGATCCCTTCTGATTGCCGTTTTCACTTTTTTGTTGAGATCATTGTATGTGGGTTAGTTTTTGTCAGCGTTCCTTCATTCATCTATAAGGTGTTTTGTTTCAGGGCTGAATTTTAGATTCTTCTGTTTTTGAGGTGCACTCACTTTCTTTACTGCTGTTCGAACGCTGTTAGTAATTTTGGTTGAGAGTTCGTCTAATTTAATTTCTCGCAATGCTTCTGTTGATTGTAGCTTTTTGTCGAGCTCGCTTATGACGGGAGAGGTCTTCCTTTCTATTAGACGATTTCTCTCCAGTTGAGTATTGATATGTATTTTGGCCCTGATCAGCCTATGGTCACGGCCTGTATTGAAGTGATTTATGACCGACACATCTAAGCACACTCGATTGTTCGATGTGAGAATGTACTCTATTTTGTTTTTGATGCTGACGTCGGGACTTCTCCAGGTCCACTTTCTTTCTGGTGTTTTCTTGTAAAAGGTGTGCATGCAGTAGACACGTTCTTTGTTGAGGAAGTTTATCATCGTTTGTCCTCTTTTGTTTCGTGTTCCAAGTCCAAAGTTCCCGTCCGTGGGGGTCTTTGCTCCTATTTTGGCATTAAAGTCGCCGATTATAATGGAGAATGGTGTGTTTTCTGTGTCCTTTGATGTTGCTAGCCACTTCTTCCCCGGTTGAGGTGGAAGTTGGGGGCATAAGCACAAATGATCTGGATGCTAAATATTTGGTTCAATTTCAGCGGCTAAATAGCTTAGGAAAATCCGACGCTGCCAAGTATCGAAAAAGTCATATTTTTTGCGCTAAATATTTAATGCATATTTTTTATTTCAGTAAATCGTCTCTTTCTTATGTCGATGATCGCGATGTACAGGTCTATCATTATTATTATGACACTCATTTACAGAGCTTATTATAAGTTTGGAAATTGCCATTAACATACTTTAACAATAAATTGAATTCAATGATAATAGTATTTTATGAAAAATAAATTAATTTCGGACATTTCAATTTTTGTTTAGTTTATTTCATGAAGGCTCTATAGTGGTTGCCATAGTAACGTTGTATTATAAATACAGTGGATATACAATGCTTAAAAATTGAATATTCCAAATCAGTTATAGTTAGAGGTATCGAAAACAAAGATAGCCAGTCGATGTATGTTTTTCCGCAGAATGCGAATGTTACAATATATAAACAAATGGATACAAAAGAATTGTGACACAAAAATGACCTATAATAAGGTCGTACTTTTTTGATAAATCATATTTTTTTAATGGAATTTTTTGCTCCTTTCAGTATTTTTTTATTATAAAATGAAATATTTCACCTCAGGGTTGAGCAATACGTAAACACAAATGAAAGATATGTTTTCAAATGGCTATCTTTGGCCCTGAAAAATGACTTTATCTCGTTCTCGTTGAATCACCCTGTACATGTTGGCATGCAGTTTTTAGTAATTAATTATGTATGAGTTAGTTTGGGTTAGTAACATACTACGGTTCATGTTTACAAGCGCATTAACATCTATCGTTGGTTGACAAGTACACTAGGCAAGGTTGTTTTTATTTCCAGAATAATTAGCAGCCCCTTAGTTTTATGATATATATATGCTACCACTATTGCCAAGTTAGTTATTAAATTAAATCAATTTCTGTTTACTCATACATTTATGGCATACAGGCAACCATGTCTTTCCTATATAAGTTAACATAAAACAAACGTGGTTGGAAAAAAATCGACGTTGTCAAATGTACGATATTGCATTTAATTTTAGTATTTTTTTGAACTCCCTTCTTTTTTACTAAATATGTATATAGGTTAGTAACGATAATATACGTATACATAATGATCGTTGTCAAACATGCGCATTACAACATGCGTCCTTGGTCCTATAAAAAATAGCAACACATGACAACGTTGATTTGTCGGTGAATATTTGGTCGCTCCTTAACAACGTTGCCAACTCAAGGAAAATTTGCCGTTTTGCGGGGATTTTCAAAAAGTTAGCTCAAAACGGAAATAGGTGCCTGACAATACGCCGTTTAAAAAGTTTTCAAAATGTTAAATGTATTTTCGGAGATATCGGAAAAAAAATACAGAAATATCGAAAAATTGTTTTATTTTTTTCCGAAAGAATGGGGAAAAAATGAAGCGAAAACCGTAAAAAATTATTCGGAAAGTTAATAAAAGTATTCTAAAACGAAATAAGAAAAAAAAGATTAATAGAAAAAAAAATAGAGAAACGCGGTTTTCGATGAAAAAAAAATCGAAGGAGCTCAGCTACGAGGTGGGGGATGGCAAAAATGGGAAGAAAAAAAATGCTTTACGAATAAAAAAACCAAAAATATTTGAAAAATGGGGAAAAAAAAGTTCGGAATGTTAATAAAAGTATTATTAAACGAAGTAAGAAAAAAAATTAACAAGAAAAAACAATACCAAAACATTATTCGGAAAGTTAATATAAGTATTATAAAAACAAATAAGATAAAAATATTATGAAAAAAAAGATAAATTGTTCGGAAGGTTAATAAAAATATCATAGAACGAAATAAAGAAAAAAAAATAATAAAAAAAAGTTAGAGAAACGCGGTTTTCGGCGAAAAAGAAGTTGAAAAAATGGAAAAAAAATAAAAAAAAAGTGTCGAAACCCAGCGAAAAAGTTGAGAAATAAAAAAAGCTTAAAAAATATAGAAACTCAATTTCTTGTATACCTTTCAAAAGTGTCACTTCAGTTGTGTGCTTATAAAGGTGAGGTACTTATATAATTTTTTTTTAAATACGAGCAATAATTTTTCCTATCATTTTTTAGATGATATTGGCGCTCTTAATATGAATATGTTTTCAATTTCTTGTAATTCTTTTCTGTAATCTTTTTATCACTTATTTTGCTTATATTGCATTTATTACAATTTCGATTTCTTAAAACGAGATAGTTTTTTAGCTCTTCCCAAGCAATTCGACTCCTTAAAACATAATGACAAATTAATATTTCACCCCCCATTTCGTATATACTCTCACTCTCCCCTCCTCACGAAATCAGATTTTCTTTCTTCCTGTTCCCGCTGCCATTAATCCAGCATTGATTAAAGGCATAATCTAAGAGAAATGCTCTTTTCCTTATCTGGATTCTTATCATTCTTTAAGTGTATAAGGAGACCGACCTTATATTATCTACCCTCGTTTTATGGGGTGCTACAAAAATGGCGGCAGTAGCTTAGATAAGCATTTTGAGATTTGTTTTCGGGAAACTAAGCCACCCTCTAATGAGCAATTAAATTGGGAAAGCTTTCTGATTTTGGTGCATTGGTCGCTTCAGAAGTGGAATAAAATACTTTAGATAAACAAGCGCCTTTTGCGAGTCGATTAAATGAAATTTATTTGTCTTAGAATATTATTAATTTTGGTTTGGGTTAATAACTCATCTCCTCAAATTTTTCATGTGGATTCTTATTAAATTATTATCAGTTTAACGTTTGCACTGTTGCATTAACCAAAACTAACTGAAGCTAACAAAAGCTAGCATAAATACAACATATCACTTCTCTGGCTATTTTGGATTAATCGTGGTTAGTTGAGAGGCGCGGAGCTTGTACTTTATGAAAGTTTCTCCTGCTAACCAAAAGCAACTCAAGATGGCCGCAACAAACCAAAACGCTCCCAAACAAACCCATGTTGAAATAGCATAATACACCCATCGATTTTTAAATTAACGACGTGTACTCTGAAGTTAATCAGTTATGAAAAACGAAACTATTCCTTTCAGTCAACCCTCGTATAAAAAAACATTATTTCCAACAAGGAAATATAGGTATTTTCGTATAGATACGAGGGATTATTTTAGAGAATTTTAACCAACAGGTAAATATTTATTTGAATACGAATATACAGAGACATAATTAGTCATTGCAGCTAATGAATTATTATGAAATTCGAAACGTTTCCATAGTAAAAACATGCTTTTTTCTAATCAATACATTTTTGCATACAAAATTGTATGCAATTCTAAGGACATGTACATATTTTAAACATGAATATATTTAAAATATCGATTTTGAAAAATAAGCTTGCGCTGACGTCATAGATCAGATCAGCCCTGTTGGTTATATGAAAATGGCTCCTGCGACGCCATTTTTATAAGAAATATCAGCTTGTGACCCTTCGTTACAAAGAAAATTTAGGAGAGAATCTGAATATGTATGAAAATATACAGGATACTATCTAAAATAAATAAATAAAATAAACAAAAATAAAAGTCAGATCTAACCAGAAGTAATATCAAGTTATTTATTCTAAATATTCGGATTCTCTCTTAAATTTCCTTTCTAACGAGATGTCACAAGTTGTTATTAGTTCTTAAAATGGCGCTGTAGGAGCCATTTAAAAAAATCAATATGGCCGACATTTCAATTTTCATTATAATCGATTTAATGTTATTAAATAACTTATTTAATAATAAATTATAATTAAAATATCGTTTTTGAAAAATATGTTTGCGCTGACGTCATAGATCACCCATATTCATTATATGAAAAAGGCTCCTGCGGCGCCATTTTTATAACAAATATCAGCTTGTGACCCTTCGTTGAAAAGGAAATTTAGAGGATAATCCCAATATGTGAAAAAATATATAGGATCTTATGCAAAATAAATGAGTAAAATAAAAAGTCAGTAGTAGTAGTAGTAGTTATATAAATGGCGCGGCAAGAATTATTAC
>MU181994.1:483236-499188 GCA_016904865.1 Pissodes strobi
TTTGAAACATGGAAATATAGATAGATACGAGGGATGGTTGAAAAAAGTTATGCATTGTTTCAAATAGTTTTAACCAAGATTATACCAAAGACATTTGGTTCTATTTAAAAAATGATTTAATTAATATTTGGCTCAAGCGAAATTTTTCGACCCTGTATGCTATTCTAGTTGTTTTTTAAATATAGAATATTTAGTACATTAGAAAAAAAAATGTTCCTCAGAGTTTTTGAAGTGAATAGGTACTTCTTTGGCTGCATGAGAGTGATTTTTCAAGGCCGTATCACGACACGCTTTGAAATTTTCGTCTCGCAAGACAGGTAAAGGATATGACTTTCTTTTTCTCTCGCTCTCTTTCTCTCTTATGGAATCACGTATACTGTGTTACACGCGACTTTTTTACATTGCATGTTGACATAGTAATATTTTTCAGGAGTCAAACTTTTTAAAAGAGTGGCCAGTCTAACGTAAAACCCTGTATTAAGACGACGAACGCCGCCCGTCCCTGTATTTATTTTTAATTAAAAACCCCCCGAGTTATACCGACTAAAAAGAAAGCCTATTTACAATTTAAATTATTAGGGTAATAACTTCGGATTCGGCGGACTGACGAGATCATCAAAGAAATCTAATTTTTCCCCTAAAAAATCGAGAAAAGCGCTCGAGGAGGAAGCGGCTTCCTTCAGCATTTAGAAAACGTTCTACAGGATGTTCAAACTCGAGGGGGGGGGGGGGGGGGTGACTGGCTGAAATCCTTATGATTTCGAACTAACAAAGATTATAGTTCTAGGGTACTTTTATATAATATTTGTAGAAATTAAAACACAACTAACATTGTCAAGCGTATAAAACGACCCTTGATATGGAAATTCACAGGTTTCATTGTAGTGGAGACAGCAATCGGAGTATAAACACAGCTTAAGCAATATTGGATAAGCTATGGTATAAATTTCTACCTATTTTGCGTCGTTCTGTTTATACACGTAGACATCATTAAATTCTCGTAAAACGTCCGTGAAACGTATCAACTTGAGTTCCCGAAATGAAACCAAATCGAATATTTCTCGGCAAAAATCAGCAGCTAACGCAATAAAAACCTAATTTCAGCTCCTTTCTGGCAAAGATTTTAATCAAGACCCATAAAAAATTACCTCGTTTCCATCTGGAGAGTAAGAAGAGGGGGGGTGGCAAAACATTAATGGGTCCCTGTTTTTATCGATTTTCTCGAAATATCGAGACGGAATATTAAAAAGCTTTTCTTATTTTAACTCGGAACGGGCTCGTGGCAAGAAAAAGTAATCGGACAGGGCCGTACTCATGGTTTTCGTCTCGAAACGGTACATAAAGAAGCCTTTTATTTTTTATTTATCCGATTAACGAGATTATATATTATTATATTATTAATCGGAACACATATTTTAGCCTAATCCGAAAATTACCAATTTTCCTCAAAAAAGGATGAAATTTTCAATATATATATAGGAAATTTAACGTAGATTTTGAAAATCAGTGCGAAAAGTTTGGAAAATTTCGATTTTTTCCATGACCTTCAAATATACTGCTCCGTGCACTTACCAGGATTTGATTGAAATATAATCTTTTCATTCAGCATTGTTGAAAAACTGCCAATTTCTCGCAAAAAACGACGAAACTCTGCACATACATCGCAAATTTTACGTAGATTTCGAAAATCCATACAACAGATTTGAAGAATTTAAGATTTTTCCATAATCTTCAAATTTGTTGCTGTGTCCACTTTCCAGCATTTCACTAAAATCGAAACATTTTTTTAGTCTAATTAAAAAATTGATAATTTTAATCAAAAAATGATGAAATTTTCAATCCACGTAGGCAATTTTACGCAGATTTTGAAAATCCATATGAGAAATAGGAAGAAATTAAGATTTTTACAAAATCTTCAAATTTATTACTGTGTGCACTTTCCAGCGTTTGTCAAAAATCAAAACCTTTATTTAAGCCTAATTGAAAAATTACGAATTTTCCTCAAAAATACGATGAAATCTGCAACTTACATAGGAAATTTTACGTAGATTTTGGAAATCAACGCGAGAGATTTGAAAAATTAAAATGTTTTTCGAAATCTTCAAATATACTGCACTTTCCAGCATTTATAAGTCATCGAAACCATTCATTTCAGCTTAATTAAAAAATTATTAATTTTATTTGCAAATCGATAAAGATTTTTACATACATAAGAAATTTAGCGTAGTTTTTGAAAATCTGTACGAGAAATTTGAAAAATTTAAAATTTTTCCATAATCTTCAAATTAATATGCTGCTCTATGCAGTTTTCAGAAATCAACAATCGAAACATCATGCAGCATTTTTTTTTTCAGTCTACTTGCAAAGGCGTTGCCTATAACACACTAATGGGAACTGCAAATAGGAAACAGCGAGGAGGAAAGATATCGATGGACTCTTTTCATAAATTTATTTATTTATTTATTCATCAACGTATCAACATTTTCAAGTAAGTAATTAGTTATTACATTTACACTAATCTAAACTAATCTAAAATTATCCGTTTAGCCTCACTCTTAAAACGAACCTTTGAACTATTAAAGAAATTCAGCCTTTCACAATGCTTGTTTACATTAGCTGAAATCCTATTGATGGGGCTGAACAGCAAGTACCACGCTCTACAGTAAGGTATGTGAAGAAGTGGTTTACTTCGTGTTCGGTAAGTAGGAATGTGAAATTGAAAGAGTTCCAGGCACTCGGGGCTTTTTATGAAACCATTGATAATATTAAAAGCAAAACAGGCATCGAAGTATTCCCTCCTACAGGATAATGAAATCAATCCCAGGTATGACATAGTCTGCTCTTCATCAAGATAAATGTTTTGAAGGAGAAGTTTGTATTTTGCAAATTTAATAAATTTATGTTGTACCTGTTCGAGTCTATTTATGTGGGTCTGATAATATGGAGACCACACAATGCAAGAGAATTCCAGAATAGATCTAACAAGTGACATATATAGTACCTTTAATGTGTTCACACCAGTAAAATCTCTGCAAGACCTCTTAATAAATCCCAACATTCTATTGGCCCTGCCAACAATAATTTCGAAATGCTCAGTGTAAGTCAATTTAGTGTCCAAGTAAACACCGAGATCCTTGACTATAGATACTTCTTTAACTGGAATATCGTTTATATGATATTGGACAGGAAGTCTACATAGAAGCCTACTAAACCTCATGAAAAAGCATTTTTTAATATTGAGCAGCATATCATTGCGCTGGCACCAGTCAGAAATCAAACACAGATCATTCTGCAAGATCAATACATCCTGAATGGATGATACTTGACAGAATAATTTCATGTCATCAGCAAACATTAAGAAATGTGATGACAGACAAACACCAAGATCATTTATAAATAAACTAAAAAGAAATGGCCCCAAACGGGATCCCTGAGGCACACCAGAGGTGAACAGAAAGGTACTGACAAATAACCATCAATTTTCACTTGCTGTTTTCTGTTAGATAAGTATGATTCCAGCCAAGAGAATAAAGACCCGGAGACCCCATAACATGCCAACTTAGAGAGCAACAAACTGTGGTTAACCTTGTCAAAAGCCTTACTGAAATCAGTATATATAGCATGGGTCTCACAATTCTCCTCAAATGTTCTATTAATAAAGTTTGTAAAAAGAAATAAATTTGTATCTACAGACCTACCAGAAATAAAACCATGCTGTTGACTCAGGATTATGTTAGAAAACGTGTACGAGAGATGCCTCTCAACGTGACGCTCAAACAACATTGGTATTGCAGAGATAATACTAATAGGCCTATAGTTACTCACATCTCCCTTGCTACCAGATTTGTGTATAGGAGTTACGTAGGATAGTTTCCAGACTTCAGGAAAAAGACCAGTAGCAAGGGATTGTGAGAAGATGTGCATTAGAGGAATATAGAGGGTACGAGAGCATGATCTCAGAGCGAGATTTGGGATGCCATCAGGACCAGGCCCCTTACTTATATCAGCCTCAGACAACAACCTTTCCAAGTCACTGGCGGTTAAAGGGATTTTAGAGATAATATCATTCTCACTCAAAACAGATATATTATTTGATAGTCTTTTCGGATTGTACACAGATGCAAAAAAACTCTGCAAAGAGATTCGCAATATCAACGCCATTATTGGCACTGCTTGTATTAAGAAACATTTCCCCTGGAACTGTACCCTGGTCCCTCTGATTTCTTATGTACTTCCAAAAAGACTTTACATTGGAAGAAATAGAGTTTTCAGTATTCTTTATGTATTGATCGTAACATTCCCTAGTTAGAGCCCTGCATTGGTTGCGCAGCACACTGAAAGAATCATAATCAGCAATACAATTTGAGATCTTGAAAATTCTGTGTGCTTTTTTCTTTTCAAGTATTTTATTCTTTAAGGTATTCGAAAACCAGACAGGAAAACGTTCACCAAAGCGGCGCCGTTTTAGAGGTACGAACATATTGAAACAGTCGTACACTACAGAATAGAAATTTCCGACAGAAATATCCATGTCATCATCTAAAATTGAGAGCCAGTCAAAATTAAGAAAGTAATTGTTAATCACGCAAAATTCGGCTTTTTCGAAGTCATAACAGACACAATCTGCAGGGCTCAAACATGCCCTCTCACTCTGAGATAAAGACAACTCTAACGCCGGATGGTAAGGATCACAATTGACTAAACCACCGCATCTAGCAATTGAGTGAGGCTCAAAATTTGCGAAACATAAGTCTAAAATAGCATTATTAACATTGGTTATATCATTATATTGGGATAGACCCAAATACGCAGTAGTATCACACAATAAAGCGTCCGTAACAGATCTTACATTTCCCGGTAATAAACCTAAGAGGTCCTCATTTAAGCACCAAGTTATGTGTGAAAGATTATAATCGCCTATGACGAATACATTGTCAAATAATTCACAAGCTTGAGTTACCGATTTTAAATGCAACTCATAGTACGTCATATCCATAGAGGGAGGAATATACACACAACCCATACAGTACACCCGGTTCCCAATTGTCAAGGACACCCACACCTCTTCCACTGCAGGGTTGTTGAAAGTTAGGCGTCGAGACTTAAAAACGTTATTGACAGCGAGCAGAACACCACCACCACGAGTTTTGCTATTATTATCAGAGTTTCTGTCCGTCCGGTAAACCACATAACGCGCGTCAAGAAATTCAGAGTCACTAATCGTGTCAT
This sequence comes from Pissodes strobi, assembly GCA_016904865.1. Lineage (NCBI taxonomy): Eukaryota > Metazoa > Arthropoda > Insecta > Coleoptera > Curculionidae > Pissodes > Pissodes strobi. The sequence goes on from MU181994.1 coordinate 488,466, forward strand.
CCAACCAAGTCTCAGTTAGGGCTATTAAACCGTACGATTCAGCAAGAGTTGCACACAGAAAGTCACTAAGTTTTGTTTTTAGACCTCGAACATTCTGGTTCAGAAGCGTTGCATCTTCTAGTGACGCTGATCCACCCCTCCTCCGGGCTGAAAATTTCCAGTCCCATTATTGGTCCTAAAAGGGCGCCGGGGACGAAACTCCTTTATTGCTGTACCAGCAGGCCAGAGGTTCGGGTCAAGTAATCCACTAAGAATTGACTCCTTGACGCCAATCTTGAAAGACGCCACATCCTCATTCTTATCAAGGACGAAGCATTTTACATCAGAAATCAGCAGCTGATCCTTGACATACTCCAGTATATTCTCTTCAGTAGTGTTAGGGTCGCATCGACCAAGATACAGCCACTGACGTCTTTCGGCAGCTGTAAGACGGCCACTGCCATTACTACTTGTACCTATAATTGGCTGCTGTGTACCCCTCTGGGAAGATGAACCTGCAGAAACCTGAGGAGTTCCCTGTAAAGACTTTCCTTTTAATGATGATTCTTTATTTTGTTTATGTTGTTTATGGACCACGCCAGGCAATGGAAAATTCAGCTCACCTGTTGGCATTTGCTGCACTACACTGGTGTTAGCAATGGAGAATTGAGTTTTTAACCCTTGTAGTTCTTTCTCCAAAAAGTCCATCCTCCTGAGAAGTTCTGAGTTTCTGCGTTCAAGTTCAAGTATTCTAGGAGCGCATGCATCCATGCCCTTATTATTGTTGCTGCTGTTTGTGGTAGCAACCATGCTACTATTTTCCAGTACACCGGCAGGTTCTTGAAGTGAAGTGCGTTTAGAAATATTCAAATAAGTAACATTGCTTTTTATTAAGGAGATATCGCTGGATACGTCACTCAGTACGCCCATACAGGTATCCTGCTTGGTGCCGAATGCAGCCAACTGACTGTGGACATGAGCGAATTTATCCGAAAATGAGTTGTTTAAACCATCGACCTTTTGATTTAGCTTGTTAGAGAGCCTACTGTACATTGAATTAAAAACATCCTGCAGTTGTTGCTTCATGCTGGATATGTTGTCTCCTTGCGCCTCCTTACTGTGTGATTTAACAACATTTACACAATCTCTACAGGCATACAACATTGTTCTACTCTTCAACTGTGTGACCTGGGCCTCTGAGGTAGTGAAATTGGAACATGATAAACAATTCACCGCTCCACAGAAATCACAAATTATCCTATATTTTACCTCCTTATCATTCAGCACAGCCTCACACTTTGAGCATGCCATGACCAGCGTTGATGAATCGTCGAAGTGAAACCAACTATAGCTGGACCGAAATCAAAATGCACGGAAAGCACTGAGATGTGCAGATGAAACGCACTATAGGTAGGTCTTATCAATGTTTGGAACTACGGTTTTTGCACCTTTTACGATACGGAATGCAGGCACGAAATAGGAAAGAAAATGTACGTTAACTACCAAATTATGATTAAAACAAACTTAAAAGATTAGAGAAGGATAGCTGGTGATGCAATTTAACACTGTGCAAAATTTTACAATTAAAATAACCGGGAAACACCGAAACAAACGATATTAACGAATCAAAAGAAAAAACACCACCACCGACTGTGTTCGTCGTCGATGTTTAGACTGTAGCCAACAGGGAACAATTCGGTTGATAAGGAGTTCCAGATGCTCGTCACACGCCAGAAGAAAGAATTTTGGTAGATGCTAGTTCTGGGTGTGCTCTGTTGAAGAGCATATGGATGAGAGCTTCTAGCTCGTCGTGTGGAACGAACAAAGCTGGCACTGGAGGGGATCAGAGTTGTCAGTTCGGTCGAACACCCTCCGTGATAATATCGGTAAAAAAGGGAGAGATCATCCACCATCCACGCTAGAGTATGTTTGGGAGCAGAACTCCAAATATGAGAGCAATACTCCAGAGTAGGTCTGATTTGCGCTTTATAGAGTGTAAGCAGCTGATGGCAGCTGAAGTATTTTTTGGCACAGAAAAGTACACCCAGTTTTTGAGAGGCACACTTGGCGAAACCTTGGACATCCTCATCCCATGAAAAGTTAGTGCTTGCGGTTATTCCAAGAAGCGAAGGTTGGAGGTTGAAGAAAGGATTTCCCCCTCCATGATGATGTCAAGGTAGTTTCCCTTAGCTTTTCTCCAAGAGAACACAGCAGTCCGTGTCTTTTTGGCATTGAAGGTTACAAGATTGTTGGATGCCCATTCAAGAATTGTGTTTAAGTCTCGATTGATTGAGACAGTCTGCTGTCTTCGTAGTTGTCTCAGAGTGGCAAGATAAAAAGGATGATACAAGACTGCTATCGTCTGCATAGTAAATGGGGTTTCAGTAAGCTTTAATAGGTCATTTATGTGCAGCAGGAACAAAGTTGGAGACAAAACCGAACCTTGCGGAACACCAGCATTGATAGAAAATGCCTCGGATGAAACACCATCGTTAGTAACCTGAATACTCCTTATATCCAAAAAACTAGACAATAGTGTATGTAGAGCCGGTGGAAAGCCATAAGTTGAGAATTTGTCCAGGAGTGATTGGTGCCACACCCGGTCGAAGGCTTTCGAGATTTCAAGAGCAACGACTCGGGACTCTCCGTGTTTTTCCAGGGTTGAATTCCAGATGTGTGTTACATAGGACATCAGATCTCCTGTTGAGCGCTTCGCTCTAAATCCGTATTACCTATCAGATATTATGTTGTTCTGTTCAAGATATATTAGGATCTTGGTGTTAATGACTTTTTCTATTACCTTGGCCAGTACTGGGGTTAAAGATATTACACTGTAGTTACTGACAATATTTTTCTTTCCCTTCTTAAGTACAGGTTGCACTCTAGCGCGCTTCCCGAGGGCTGGGAAAATACCTGTATTGTAGCATAAGATATATAGTTTGGTTAGAATAGGTGTCAGCTCCAGTGCGTACTGTTTGAGAACGATGGGGGGAATTCCCCAAAATTTTCTCAGGAAAAAACGGTAAAATTTCCAATATAAAAAGGAAATTGAACCTAGATTTCGAAAATCTATGCGAGAAATTCGGAAAATTCAAATATTTTTCCATAATCTTCAAATATGCTGCTCTGTGCACTGTCCAGCGTTTGACAAAAATCGAAACCTTTTCTTTAGCTTAATTAAAAAAATGTTAATTTCCCTCAAAGAACGACGAAATTTTCAACATAAATAGTAAATTAACGTAGATTTCGAAAATCTATGCGGAAAATTTGAACTTAATTTAAAATGTTTCCATAATCTTCAAATATGCTGCTCTGTGAACTTCTCTGAGTTTGTTAAAAATCGAAACCTATCTTGCAGTCCAATTGGAAAATTGCTAATTTTCCTAAAAAAATAATGAAATCTTCAGCACACATAGGACATTTTACGTTGCTTATGAAAATCTATATAAGAAGCTTGCAAAATTTAAGATTTTTCCATAATCTTCAAATATGCTGCTCTGTGCCCTATCCAGCGTTTAACAGAAATCTAAACCTTTTCTTTAGCCTAATTAAAAAACTACTAATCTATTCGGAAAATTTGAAAAACTGAAAGATTTTCCATAATCTTCAAATATACTGCTTTCTGAAGTTTACTGAGTTTGATAAAAATCGAAACCTATTTTGCAGTCTAATTGGAAAATTGCTAATTTTCCTCAAAAAATAAAGAAATTTTCAGCATACATAGGAAATTTTACGTAGTTTCTGAAAATCTGTACGAGGAATTTGAAAATTTTTAAATTTTTAAATAATTCTTAAATATGCTGCTCTGTGCACTTTTCAGAGTTTGATAGAAATTGAAACCTATCTTGCAGCCTAATTGGAAAATTACTAATTTTCCTCAAAAAAATTTGAAATTTTCAACATAAATAGAAAATTTAACGTGGATTTCAGAAACCTATACGAGCAATTTGAAAAATTCCAATGTTTTACATAATAATCAAATATGCTGCTCTGAGTACTTTCCAGCATTTAACAAAAATCGAAATCTCCTTTCAGCTTAATTGAAAAACTACTAATTGCCCTCAAAAAGCGATATTGTCAACATATATGGGAAATTTTAGGTAGTTTTCAAAAATAGTTACAAGAAATTTGTAAAATTTATAATTTTTTCATAATTTTCAAATTTGCTTTCCAACGTTTAGCAAAATTGGAAAATTCTCTTTCAGCCTAAACGAAAAGTTACGAGTTTTCTTTGGGAAACAAAGAAACTTTTCATATATGTATATAAGGCATTTTACGTAGTTATTATTAAGACTTTTCGAAGTAAAACTTCTGGAGAGCAAGTTGCTAGTGAACGAGTTACGCAAACGTGACAAAATGTGTGGTACGGCGCCAGCGAGGCGATCGAAAGGATAGAAGGAATTATACCGCTATACTCGCCATTTTGCCCCACCCCGTCCACAATTAAAATCAAGAATGGAATTCCCCTATTTTTCTCTGGGAAGAATCGATCGTTGAACGGGCCGGGGTTTAATGTACAGTATGTTTTACCGTTCGCGTCAGCGAATTTGGATAAAATAAAAATATTATTCTATTTTGTGCGGATGAATATTCACTTCTGGTGTCTGGTCGACCAGCACACTATTTTTTTTTAATATTAACCCACCTTCATTTTTAGAAATTTCGAAAGGGTTTAAAGATGATTTCAGTCAAAACCGTCCCTTTTCAATCTTTTCAGTTTTTTTGATTTAACTTACATGTTTAAAAGCCGCCATATTTCCTTTAAAGCTATTTTTCCATTGCAATATTTACAATAATTTTTCAAAAGACACTAAAAATAGCCGATCAAATGCAAACAACCATACAGTAATTGGCTATTAGAAATTACTAAAGAAACTCAGTAAAGCTCGATAGAAGAAATATAACCCCTGAAAATTGCAAATATATCGATAGAAAAACAACGATCTTTTGAGACAACTAAATTTTGTATAGGTGACGAACATTTCGAGCATACGTCACTGGTCGACGCATTTTGGCACGTCTCGTATTGTTGAAACTTTCTCGTTCGAAACCGATAGGAAAAGGTCCCCAATACTTCCCTGTCCCGTTTCTCCTTTCGTCCCCCCGACCGACCGGCCGTCCTCCTCTTTTGTACGATTAATTTCTTTGCTTTGCTTTTAAAATGCCATTAATTCTGAGAAGAATTAGAACAAATTGCGAATCGTTTCGAACGGGCTTAAGGACCGAAAGTTTTTACAACGGACGCGGGGATTTAATTCGGAGCGAGTTACTTAAAATGATGTCTCCAGGTGGAAAAAATACTGAATGACACGTGGATACAATATATTTTAACGTAATTGGTGATATCGTCAATTAAGAACGGGAATCGGACCACTTTGTTGACGTTCCTTGTAACCAATCGAAATTTTACGAGCTACGAAATTCGATCTACTTTATTATCAATGTTGTCAAATTGCATTTAAATTATGAAACCTTAGGAAATCGATGCTAGACGTTCATGGAGATTCGAACATTCAGTTTTACAAAATGCATGGTTTTCCTACAAGATATTACATCACGTTTATGATCCAAGAGAACACGTATTTAAACGCAATTAGATATATTAATAAATTGGAGATAATAGCATTTTTGATTCTGGAGAACGTTTCTTGATCAAATTTCTCTCAATTTCAGAAAGTACCACCGCATTCTTGAGCTAATTCGATATTACCTTATCTCCCCTGTATATGTATATTCCAGTAATTAATATTCAAAAGGTAGTAGGGCAATTTTCCACAACTTGTAATGCAAATTTTGGCTTAATAATTAAGTTGTTTTTAATTACATATTTAAATCTAACCATATTATTATTCTTTAATGAATTATCTTATGGCCAAAATTATCGAAGTGGAATTTATATATACAGGGGAGATACAATAAATTGATAAAATTGGCTGAAGGGTGAAATGAAATTTCATTAATTCATTCAGAATTGTATGTTATTATGGTCCATACATCTAACTAACCAGTAGATTTCTCTCTCTATTCCTGTTTGACGAATATTTTGATTTTTTCGGTTTGAGTATATAATAGCTGTCGATTAATCGCGGCTTCCCGCGTAGTTGTTTCACTAATTGGATCTGAAAATAAGCCGAGAGAAAAAAAACAGGAACCGGTTTAGCCGTTACACTATACCGCAATTAAAATTAAAAGTTGCGGTTACTTTTATAACTAGAGCAACTTACACCTGGAAACAATGGCAAAATACAAAAGGAGTTTTAAAAAGAATTGCCAACGCTTCAAGTTCGCCGGTGGTCATTCCGTACTGGCATCACCTATAGACCCCGATTCCAAAGAACTCCCGCTGACCAAGGGTTAATTATAATGACAAAGGATTGAAAGGTGGCCCTTTTAACCCTGGACTGTTTCGCGTCTGGTGGGCAATGGGTAGGGGTCATATTAATAACGAATTTTATTTATTGCGCCAAGGAAATTCACTCTAGTTAATTTTAGTCAAGGCATATAAAAGAAAAAGTCCTGTAATAAAAAAAAAATCATCCTCGTAATAATTGATACGGAAGGTATAATTTACAGTTATTTTATTGAAGATGGCCTTTAATGTCCGAAACCTACTAACTACAAGCTGATAGAATAAAATAACAAGAGTCTTGAGCAGAAGATAAAAAAAATAAAAGAGGTTTGAGTGTAACACTAAGAAGAAAAAATATGAAGGAGCTTGAAAAGGTTTTAAATATCAGATGGAAGGTAAATAGCAAAAAGCTTGAATAAAATTTTAACAAACCTGTACACAATCTGAAAATAGATTTTAAGAACAAAGAAGAAAATATGGAAGGATTGAAGACAAGATAGGAGGACTTAAAATGTTGGAAAAATGATAGAAAATACAATTAGAAGCAAAAAGATAAAATAAAACAAAATATTATGAATATTATTGATTGGATGTTTGTGAGCAAGAAAGTTGATAGTTTGACTGACTGTTGCCTGGTGAAGAGTTTGTAAACAGATTTTGAAGATAAATGAAGAAAATGGAAAACAATATTAAACAATTTAACACAAAGCTTCAAGAACTGATCAAAAATGTTACAAGAAATAAAACAGCAAGCTGAAATAAATTACAAGAAGATTATAAGATGCATATAATCATAAATTAATATAATAAGAAGCAGACAGATAAAAAAGGTAAACTATGCTTGAAGTTTTGAATTCTTTGATCGAATATATCCGCGGTTTTCAGAATTTAAAATAGAATTTCTTTGGTTTATAAAAAAAAATCCTAAAGTTTTTTATATCCCTTTTCGATTATGAAATATCACATTTTTTGTGTTATTCATTGGCAAAATATTTGACACATAAAATTATTCAGCAGTTTATTAAATAAAGTAATTAAGAAACGATGGAAAATGTTACAAAAAGCTCGATAGCAAATCGAAATAAATAAAAGAAGACAACAAGAATTATGCTGATAAGATGAATACAATTAATACGAGTAAGAAGATGAGATACTTGAAGACTCAAACTTGAATATAAAGGATAAATATAGATAGCAAAAAGTATACAATTGAAGAAAAAATAATGCAGAATTATTCCAAACAATTGAAAGCTGAAAAGGTAAACAAAAACAGGAGCAGATTGAAGAGAAGAAATTTAGCAAAACATTGCAAGATACGATGAAGCTTGCCAACTACAAAGGAGAATGAAACATGTTACAAGAAGTTCAATACCAAACTGAGAGAAATTAAAGCATGCAACAATGCTCTTGATGATAAATTGGATAAAATTTATGATTAATGAAGTGAAAAATATAAAAGTAAAAATAAATATAATATTGAAAACCTCCAATTGAGTGCCTGACTAATAATGAATTTGTTCAAAAAAATGAAGAAACGATGAAAAATATTACAAAAAGTTCGATGGCAAATTGAAAGAAATACATGATATTCTTTGGCTCAAGCTGTCACTAAAGGATGCAACTAAATTTATCTGCATCCTTTATCTTTTTCCAAATGAACCCAATTAGAAACATCTCTTCTCCTATCTCTCATAAACGTTCGACAAACTTCAAACCATAAACCCAGATGCTGAAATAACATTCGTGGGGGGCTTTAATGTTCACAACATCCCTTGGCTAAAGTTTTCTTCCCGAACGGATGATATGGGCAGAGAGGCTGAGGCTTTTGTAATCACCTGCGGCCTTGCTCAACACAGATACCGGACGTTGGAAACCATCAGGCTTACCTACTGGATTTGTTCCTGACAACATCCCCAAACTCTTATAAGATAACATTACATCACCACTAGGTAACTCTGATTACAGGCTTATGTCAGCTTTGTCCACCTGTCCAACTCCACCGTGCTCTACAGTGTTTCCTCGCAAAGTGTGGCATTATAAACATGCAAACGGAGTGAACTCCGTGACTTTTTCTTGTCATTTCCTTGGAGTGACGTCTGTTTTAAATCCAGCGATTCATCTGTAATTGCTAAATTCAATACAGAAATCATTCTCATTGGAATGGATACGTCAATCCCTTTCTCTAATAAACGATCCTATGCTGGAAAATCATAGTTCAACAAAGGGTGTACTCAGGCGGTTTCCAAACAGAACCAAACTTATGGCAAATGGCGCAACAACCCTTCGGTTGCTTCATGCCGAGCTTTCTGGATGCACAAAATAGCTGCAAAGTAATTGTTGATCAATCCAAAGCTCATTTTGATCAGAGGGTCCGCGAAAAGATTTTGAACTGTCCGAACGGCTCAAAATCATTTTGGGGATTTGCAAAGACAATCGAGAAAAACTTTTCATCTTCAAGTTTTCCACCAATATTGCGCGAAGACAATTGCCTTGCAGTGACTGCAAAGGAAAAGGTAGACTTGTTTGTCTCAACGTTTGCACGAAATTCCACCCCTGATGCACACGGAAAGACTGCACCAATGTTGCCTAGGATCGCCACAACAAGGCCACAAATCGTTTTCAATGCGTATTGGAGCTGACACCTCTTCTAACCAAACTATATACTTTATGCTACAATAGAGGTATTTTCCCAGCCCTCTGAAAACGCTCTAGAGTGCAACCTGTACCTAAGAAGGGAAAGAAGGATATTGCCAGTAACTACTGTCCAATATCTTTAACCCCAATAATGGCCAAGGTAATGGAAACAGTCATTAACACCGAGATCCTACAATATCTTGAGCAGAACAACATAATATCTGATGGGCAATATGGATTTAGAGCGAAGCGCTCAACAGAAGATCTGATGGCCTATGTAACACATATCTGGACTTCAACCCTGGAAATACACGGAGAGTCCCGAGTTGTTGCTCTTGACATCACCAAAGCATTTGACCGGATGTGGCACCAATCACTCCTGGACAAACTTTCAGCTTATGGCTTTCACTGGCTTTACATACAATATTGTCTAGTTTTTGGATAAAAGGAGTATTCAGGTCGCTATCGATGGTGTCTAGTCCGAGGCATTCTCCATCAATGCTGGTGTTCCGCAAGGTTCGGTTTTGTCTCCAACTTTGTTCCTGCTGCACATAAATGACGTACTAACGCTTACTGAAACCCCATTTACAGCTATGCAGACGATAGTAGTCTTGTATCACCCTTTTCTTCTAACAAACCATTATCATTGGTCACTCTGGGACAACTAAGAAGACAACAGACTTACACAGTCAAGTCATTCGAGACTTAAACACAAATCTTGTAACCTCCAATGCCAAAAAGACACAGACTGCTGTGTTCTCCCGGAGAAAAACTAAGAGAATATACCTTGACATCATCATATAGGGGGAAATCCTTTCTCCATCCTCCAATCTTTCGTTTCTTGGAATAACCGCAAGCACTAACTTTTCATGGGATGAGCATGTCCGAGGTCTCGCCAAGTGTGCCTCTCAAAAACTGGGTGTATTTTTCCGTGCCAAAGAATACGTCAGCTCCCATCAGCTGCTTACACTGTATAAAGCGCAAATCAGACCTACACTGGAGTATTGCTCTCACATTTGGAGTTCTGTTTCCAAACACACTCTAGTGCTCTTAGACTCCATCCAGAATCGAGCTGCTAGACTGACTGGTTCCCTTCACACCTTGAAACATAGGCGGTTGGGGGGGGGGGGGATCTCTCTCTTTTTTACCGATACTATCACGAAAGGTGTTCGGCTGAACTGACAAATCTGATTCCCTCCGGTGCCAGCTTTGTTGGTTCCACACGACGCGCGAGCTCTCATCCATATGCTCTTCAACAGAGCACACCCAGAACCAGCCTCTACCAAAAATCTTTCTTCTGGCGTGTGACGAGCATCTGGAATTCCTTACCAACCGAATTGTTCCCTGTTGGCTACAGTCTAAACATCTTTAAGAAAAGAGTCCATCGGTATCTTTTTTCCTGGCTGTTTCCTACTTGCAGTGCCCATTGGGATATTATAGGCAACGTCTTTGCAAGTGGCCTGAAAAAAGAAAAAAGAAGGCAAGAATGATTTTGAAGATAAGATGAATAAAATTAATACAAGCATGAAGATGCCATACTTGAAAATTCAAATTTTAAATATAGATGACAAAATGTTGATGAAAAAACGGGACTATGAAGCATGTTACAAGAAGTTCAATAGCAAACTGAAAGAAAGAATGCATCGATAATCTTGATGATAAAATGGATAAAATTAATCATTAAAGAAGCGAAAATATAAAAGTGAAAATAAATAAAATATTGGAAACATCCAATTTTATTAACTGATTATCTTTGACTAA
>MU181994.1:508637-574939 GCA_016904865.1 Pissodes strobi
ACGAATTAAGGACGCATCTTAGTGTCCGAGCCGATACTAAATCCGAAACAATTATCCCAGTTTATCCTGAAGGAACAACTTAAACCGTATACCCTTTATCCCTGTATCGCATCGGTCGGTCAACGACGAAAAAGGGTTGAAAAAAGGGGTCAGCTGCCCTTAGGTCCTGAGAACTGGTCAAACCGGTCTTATATGCTAATTTCTGGCCCTTTGTATCGAAAGAATGACCGATTAAAAGGGACCTTATACCTTTGGTATGTGCCCAGCTGGCCGATTTTTTTTTAATAACGGGTCAAATGGGAGGTAAAAATTTGTGAATTACTTTACGAGTGATCGCGACTTAATATACAGATGCAAAAATAATCTATAATGGTTGGCAATAAAACGTTGTCTCAAAGATACAAACAAAATCAAGATAATAATAATTAGTGCAGGAAGGGTCTTAGAGCACCGATCCCTCTCCATCGACGCGCCTGAAATGTAAAAAACGAAAATCTATGATATCGATAATGAAAATATCGTGAGAATTATTGCCATCCCTAGTTCAAGGTACTTTTCGATAATTATTGAGTTGAGGAGTTGAATTAGCTCTTATGCTCCAAACTTTTCCAATTTAGAGACTACGTTGTTCCTAGATAAACTTTTAAGGATTTCCACGTGTATCAAATCCAAGTGTTTGCTTGTTGATATCGATGGGAAAACATCAGCAACGATTATTATTACCCATCCCTAGTTCGAGGAGCTAAGTGATTTTTTTGTCCTATATTTTTAGTGGGTTAGGTACTATAATGTTGTACGCCCTTTCACTTGTTGGATACATTTAGTGCAAATATCAACCATCAGATACACAATATCGACGCTATCCATTAATCGATAATTATCGCCCATTCGTCACTTTGCTGATCATCAAATCTCATAAGTCACGTTTAGGATTTGCTTATTTATATCATCCGATGCCTTCAAATAATATCGCAGCGTGACATCAAGCAAACATTTTTTACGCGCGTTCCTGTACCTGAATCCCGGTCGAATCACTAACCCCTTTCATCTTAAGGGATGCAAGGGATGACCCTTAAAAATAAAAATCGCCTAGAAAACCGGTTGACCCTTTGAGGCACAGGTCGAATTTTTTAAATTTTAGTGACCCTTCGTTTGCAAACCGGTGTGACCGCTGTGGGAATATTATTTTAAAATTGTATACGACTTATGCGAAGGGCGAATAGGGTCGATTTTGGATATAGTGGTTAGGTTTTTATATGGTCATTATTGTTAACGGAATTTTTAGAGGACGTCCTGAGGAACGTTTGTTAATGATTCCAGGTGTTTTTAGTCGATGTTAGCGTCGTTCGGATATTATAAATGCATACGTTCGTCTTTTTAAGCTTCTTCAAAAATATACTCGAATAGAGCAGAAATGACTCTATAAATCTTGGAATTATCAGGTTCTTATAGCGCATTTTATATGGTCTATAATAGGCGCCTAACTTGAAAATTGTCAAAACCATGCTAAAAATCATATTTGGAAAACCAAAATTTTCTGCACAAAACGGTGATCATTTTCGAATCCAGCGGGTTCGAAAATATGGGTATTGAATCAGAAAACGTAATTTTTCCAGAAAACTTAAAAATCGATTTGTCGATATAAAATTCTCTCAAAAAATCTCGAAAAGATTTAAAATGAACGCAAATGTCCTTACTGACTAATTTTGTAGCGCAGATTACGAAAAAAATGTCAGTTTTTCTCCAGTCGTCCTGAATTTCCAGTTTTTTACAAAAATTTCTAGAAAAAAAATCAAAACTGCAGACCCTCAAAAAATCGCGATTTAAAAACATAACCAAATACGATAGAAATAGGGTACATTATATTTTCTATTCAAAGTTGAGCTGTAAATTGCAAGAAAACGTACTAATTTAGACCACAACAGCTCCTGACTTGGAACATTCAATTTTTGAGCGCTTTATATCCATCATACTCATAATACAACGTTGCCATGGTAATCACAATAGAACTTTTTAAAAATAAACTGAACAAAATTTGAAGTAACTGAAATTAAATTACGTTTTAGAGAAGCGATGATAGTTAATGTTTTTTAAGGTAAATTTGTAGCCTATAGATTATCCTGCAGCACACTGGATGAACAAATACACGATGTCCCATATAAGAATGCACACTACAGGGATCTCGGAAACCAGAAGAGGTACAAAGATGATTAAATTAGAGAAAGTTTCGCCTTGCTGAGCCCTACAACGGGATGTTTCGAAATCTAAGAAAATCCGATTACGTCCGAAGATATTTCGAAAAAACCGAATTTTCCTGATTTCGTTTTTATTTTTTCAGGCTTTATTTGAAAATATATGACAATGCAAATTATATTGTTATTAGATTTTCAATCTGACGTTTCGTTTCTTAGCAATCATCATCAACTTTGTATTTTTGAAATTTGTTTTATTCTTAAAAAACTCTAATTTTAATTATAAATCCAACGACATATGTATCGCTTCTTATATTTACCCAACGTTTCGGATCAAAAGCCATCATCAATGTTATTTCATGATGATTACGAAGGAACGAAACGTCTGATCAAAAATCTAATTAAGTCATTAGGCACAGGACAAAAATTGGCACTGGAATTTAAAGCTTATTTTTATCTATCCACTTTATTACAATCTGAAAAAAATTAATTATATTTTAAATTTCAAAAAATCCCAGATTGCAATGGATTTCTTTTCAGGTTTTAATAAAGAAGATATATCAAAATATAATACACATTCCTATGCTATTCTGCCTCTTCTACATGATGACGTAATTAAATTTTTGATCCGACGTTTCGTTTTTATGTAATCATCATCAAATAGCATTGATGATGGGTTGTCATCCGAAACGTCAAATAAATGTAAAAACGATATATCGTTGGATTTAGGATTGAAATTAGAGTTATTTTAGGAATAAAACAAATTTTTTCGACAATTTAAAAAAGTAAAGTTGATGATGGTTGGTAAGGAACGAAACGTCAGAGTGAAAATCAATAATATCAACTTGAAGAGCAGAAGAAGTAATAATGGGAATGTGAAATTTGTGTTGTCATATGCTTTCAAATAAAGTCAGAGAAAAATAAAAACCGTAATCGGATTTTCTTAGATTTCGGAACATGTAGTAGGGCTCAGCAAGGCGAAACTTTTTTCTAATTTAATCATCTTTGTAACTCTTCTGGTTTTCGAGATATCTGTAGTGCTAATTGTTATATGAGACACCGTGTATATTTGATGAACTTGTGGTACATAATAAGTATGACACTCATAAGTGGATTAACAAATATTCCAGTAGCAATTAAAGCTATTCCAAAGAAAACGCTTTAAAAGAAATCCTTGTGGGCTTTATACAAAATTTCAGCACCCCCGCTTTCGTTCTTCAAATATAATGATGCTATGAGTGCGAACGATCACCTGATTTAGACCCACTCGATAAGTTGTTTAGAGATAATTAGAAGGGCATCAGGTATGTTTACAGAACGCGGCCATCAATTACTATAATTTTGTCGTAAAACTCCGACTGATCCATAAAAGAATACGCGCGTCACACTCCCGTAGATTGTGAGTGTCGGGGATTGGGGATAAATAGTAGGGGCGGCAGCATTATTTAGGCTCCCCTTGATACTCCGCAAATGCGTTTTATTGTAATCTTGTATTCGCTTCTCTCAGCTTCCCAAATGACACACAACAGAATATGAGTGTCATAGTTTCGCGGATTGAGGAAAAATAGCCCCTTAATATTTCACAATTGCCTTTCATTGTATTATTATAGCTACATGTTACGCCACTGTCAAAATTTTATTGAAATTTATCTAAACAAACAGAACCGCCGCTGCGGACTATTTAACAGAAAAAAAAACAACAGCAAACCAGAACAAACGCCTATTTGGCGGAGCGATGTGGCAATTTTGAAAAACGACCCATTTTGTTTCGTAGTCGTTACGGGCTAATTGCAACGTTTTAAAATGCGCGCCTTTAAGATAACTTTTGACAATCTCTTGAATGCCATAATTTATTATACTTTTTATTTGCGGGATATTGCCTGCTCGGCCCCGGGGAAAATCTTTTCCGCGAAATTTATTTCCTCGCGACGACGGTCTAAAGAAAAACATGAAACATGGCAGTCGGAAGTTTTCGAAACGCTCTCGGAAAAGGACTTTGATTCACCTTAAGTAATAGTACAAAGTCACTTCTTGATTCCTCAACACTCAAATCTTATGTTCTTTTATATGTATCTGCATTATTATTTTAGGGATGGATATCCTGGGGATATACTTACTTAACGTGTTTCTAGTTCCTTTAATAAACTCTGCAGAGATTGTCAAAATATAACATAAAAAAGCATACGGTTGGATGACAGTAAAAGGGTTAGGGGCCAGCAAGATCACCTGATTTAACCTTAATAGTTTTTTTTATCACGCACTACCGAAAAAACGTGCCTATTTTCAAAACACGTTTATGGTTGTGCTTTAAAATTCGGTTGTGCACAAAAAATCTAGAAAGGCTAAATCAGGTGATCTTGCCGGTCCCTAGCCCTTGTTCTGTCACACCACTATGCGAATAAAGTATGAAGTGCCTAATATAATATGTTGAAATGGTTTGAGAAATGCTGAAAAAATTAAAAGCAACTTAAATAATAATATTTATCTAAAAGTCATTAATTGATTGTTCAAATACTGCCAATGAGAAAGATTTTCTGGATGTCTGCCCTGATGTGAACCAGGGAAAAGAAATTGATCTTAGTAAAATAAAGAGGTGTCAAAACAGCGTTTTCTTTGAGCCAACAAGTCCAGGAAAAGTGGAATGTATAATTAAACAACTAAAAAATAAGAAATCAACAGGTTATGATGACATACCCGTTTCAGTTCTAAAGCAGTCTTCCAGTCAGTTGGCTATACCGTTGGCACATGTCATAAATTTATCCACTCGAAAGAGTATTTATCCAACACTCTTGAAAGTTGCTTTGGTAAGGCCGTTGATCCCACCTAAATTTAAAAACTATCGACCAATATCACTGCTCTCAAATATAAACAAAGTCTTTGAGAAGGTTATATATAAAAGGCTTGAGAATTTTCTTGAAAAACATAACGTATTGATAGAAAAACAAAACAGTTTTAGAAAAGGCAAATCCATAGTTAGAGCCATATATCAAGCTCTGCAAAAAAAATTAAAATCAATGAACGATCGGAAAGCTACTATGGCAGTCTTTTAAGACTTATCAAAGGCTTTTGCCAGTGTGGATCATTACATACTGTCCAGAACACTGGATGCCTATGGAGTGAGGGGAGTTGCCCTTGAGATTTTGAAATCATACATGTCCAAACCTAGATAGTGTGTGGTTGACGGTGCTTGTGATGGGAGGCAATGGAAGTCAGACTGCAAAGAAATTAAAAAGGATGTGTCTCAGGGCTCAGTATTGGGTCATCTGCTTTACATCATATACACCAATGATGTTACTGATGTCTGTGATGACATGGTCATGTTTGCTAATGACACAAGTCTCATATGTAGTCAAGACACTGCACAGGAATGTGCAAAAAGAGCTGAGAGACTGGTTCGGAATGAACAATTTGTTACTGAATGTGAACAAAACTCAAATAATATACTTTAGGCAAAGACCTTCCGAAGAACCATTTGTACAGATTGGAACAACATAATTGAAAACTCAAGAGTCAGCTGGCTTTCTTGGGGTTATATTGGATCGGACACTGGATTAGGGTGCGCATGTTGAACTGGTTGCAGCAAATATGTCTAGGTACTGTTTTGTCTTAAGGCTCATAAAAGAGAAAGTGAGTTCGGTGGCTGCTCTCTCGGTATATCATGCCTACATACAGTCACGGGTAAGATATGGGGTCTATGGGGGAATTCAAGGGAGTAGGAGAGAATTTTTGTGTTACAAAAAAAATGCTTAAGAATTATTCTTAATCAACCATATAGGGAATCACGTAAACAAACCTTTATACAGAACAAAAGTTTAACATTCTACAGCCTCCATATATATGAATGTATTTCCTTCATACCAGATAATAAAA
This sequence comes from Pissodes strobi, assembly GCA_016904865.1. Taxonomy (NCBI): domain Eukaryota; kingdom Metazoa; phylum Arthropoda; class Insecta; order Coleoptera; family Curculionidae; genus Pissodes; species Pissodes strobi. The sequence continues at coordinate 514,700 of MU181994.1, forward strand.
ACTTTTTCGAAGATTTAAAAGGTCAGCAGAACAACTTAAAAGCTGACAAAGCAAATTTCACTTTTATACGAAGAAGCGTTAGATAACTGGAATTAACTCCCAACAAATTTCAGAGAGGGAACAGCGTCCAAAATCAGAAAGGACCTTAAAATATACCTACAGGGGAAAACCTATTTAGTAGAAGAGTATATGAAAGATGACCTTAGTCACACTCTCATTTGATTTTAATTTTAGGATCTAGAGGGTGAAGGGGAAGCTGAATCCTTCTTTCGTATGATTAGAGGTGTGAATGTGTAGGAAAGAAACTTATAGGACATTATCTTATCAATATCTATTTATCTGTACATGACTGTATTTTAAATATTATTGTGTGAGTATTCTAAACTTTTTAATTTTCATAATAACATTGGATCATTAATTATTACATAGGATAGTAGGATAGAGCATTTGCTCGGAAGCAAATGGCCAGCAAGTTTATTAAAAATTAACATGACTAAAAATGTAGCAATAATTGCTCTAAAGGGGCCGACGAAGAGGAATATACAAATCTGTAAAATAAACCTAAGATTTAATCACAATCTAAAGAAGTATGATGACCATTTTATTAGGAGGATCAAAAATTGAATAAGTCAATGGATATTTAAAAAAAGTTATAGGGTATCGAAGAACAATAGTCAGGGAGAGGGAAACATTCAAATCGTTCAAGAAGCGCGAAAGTGGGGAGCACTCAGCGATATTTGGGTGGGAGAGAATTCCTTAGGGAGGGGAGGAAAGAAACGTAAAAAGACAAGGCCAAAGAATAATTTTTGTCTTATTTTATCTTCTCCGAGCCAGAGCATTTTATACAATCGCCTTTGCTACGCTATTAATGCCCCGTCCCGAGTTTTTCCTTCTCGCTTTACTGCTATTTTCTTTTCTTTTTAACTGGCTTGCCGTTCGAACGGACGGGGGAAGTCTTGACGGTTGAAACGGAAATGGAAATCCTATATTTATTCTTGGGCGATTATTTTTTTCTTATTATTCGAATCCATTGAATAGTTTTCCTGATCGCTAGTCGAGGCAACGAAGGATAAAGTATTCAGTTTAAAATTTTTGATATTTTCTTTTAAATTAAATGCGTTGAAACTTTTCAAATTTACACTTTGACTTAAAAAAAAGTTCAAAACTGCAGACCCTCAAAAAATCGCGATTAAAAAATATAACCAAATACGATAATAAAATGCGGTTTTCACTGTCCAATTGAGCAGAAATGACTCTATAAATCCTGAAATTATAAGGTTCTTATGGCGCATTTTATGTGTTCTATAGACGCCTAAATTTGAGCTAAAAAATTTCAAAAGCCGTACTAAAAAAAATCATATTTCGAAAACTAAAATTTTGTGCAAAAAACGGTAATCATTTTCGAGTTTAGCGGATTTGAAAATATGGGTATCGAATCAGAAAGCGTAATTTTTCCAGAAAATTTAAAAAATCGATTGCCAATGTCGACACTTCAAAAAATCGAAAAAAAAAATAAAATCAGTGACAATAATGTGGTTACTGAGTAATTTTGTAGGGCAGATGACGAAAAAAATATTCGTTTTTCTCTAGTCGATCTGGATTTCCAGTTTTTCACAAAAATGTTGCGAAAAAAATGTCCAGACTATCAAAAAAGTCGTGATTCCAAAATGTAACCAAATACGATACGAATAGCTTATATTACATTTTCTATAGGCGCTCAAAGTCGAGCTAAAAATTGTAAAAAGCCGTACTAATTTAGACCACAACATTTGTTAAACAATCCAAATTGGACTATTCAATTTTTGAGCATTTTATATTCAGCATATTCATTATATATCGTTGCCATGGTAATCACTATAAAACTTTTTAAAATTAAACTGAACAAAATTTGAAACAACCGTGAATAATAATTACTTAGTAATTGATTAGTTTTTAATCTGTTATAATATTGTCTAGTAATTTTATTTAACTTTAATATTACTGTCTGTATTTAAATTTTATATTATTAATTTGTTTCATATTTGATCCTGACATATTTTAGAAAGTTTGGCTCGATTCATTCTGATTTGCTTTGCTCTCTGGTGCTAGGCATGATCTTACTAACGAATTAAGAGATATTATTATTATTATTTGTCAGATTCTCTCCTTGTGAGGAGGTTCAGTGTACCAACCATCGGCTGTTAGCAAGATGGCGGCTTCTATTTTAATTCACAGGCAAATGCAGGAATTTTCTGACTAAGTTGCTTGTATTTAGAAGGACGGATTTCTGAATTTGGGTAATAGTATAAGGGTGGATATTAAGCTGTTTGAGGTTTTGGGCGAGAGTTCTCGGTACTACACCTGTTGTGGATATAACTATAGGCACGATAGTGACTTTATCTTGTAGCCACATTTTATTGATCTCTTCAGCGAGTTCACCATATTTATTTAATTTCTCACCATAAGACTGCTGCACATATTGGTGTTGGGTCTCGTAACATCAATGAGGAAGGTTTGCTTTTGCCTCTTCAGGATGAGTATAATATCAGGTCTATTGGCGAGGATAGTACGGTCAGTTATAACAGATCGAGCTGATAGTGTGTACTCGTAATGTGGAGTGCTGGTCGCCAGGAGATTGTGATGAAGAGCTAGCTTGAGATGTACGATCTTTGCTACCTGGTTGTGCCTATGGGTGTAATCAGTGGCTGACATCATCCTACAACCCGATGTTATATGCTGGATAGTCTCGGATGCGCTGGCGCATTTCCTGCAAGTGTCGTTTCGTGTGCTTGGATCCTTGACGATAAACTTGAGTTTTTTGATGCGACCACCTGATCCTGGATCGCAATAATGAAGCCCTCCGTCTCGGAAAACAACTCCCCACGACTGAGCCAGTACTTTGACGCTTCTTTGTCAACATGTTCTTGGCCCAAGTCATGAGGATGTCTTCCGTGGAGCACCTTGTGTTTCCAGGAGTATTTGAGATCCTCGTCCGTAGGCTCAGCAGTATGATGATCAACTAAGGGTTCATTACGTTGTAGGTCAAGAGGCGTATAATTATTATCAGAATGAGAGATAGCTGTATGAAGTGGGGATGTATCCTGTTTCTGATTAAAGTACCTTCTGAGGTTGATGATCTGCTTACTGTGGAGTCGTTTGAGGTTGATGATACCTTGTCCACCTTCATATCTTGGAAGTGTAACACGCTCGATGGCTGCTTTCGGGTGAAGTGCTCGGGACTTAGTTAGTATTGTCCGAATTTTCCTCTCCAGGTCTTCTAAATCTGTCTTGATCCTTTTTATCACTCCGAACGTATATGTTAGCGTAGGGATAGCCCAGGTGTTGATGGCGTTGAACATATTTTTTCCAAACAGTTTGGTTTTCAGGATCTTTTTGATTCGATCTGTGAATTTCTTAGTGGTTTGGTCCTTTGTTCGTTTATGCTTAATATTTAGAGTTTGTTGCACCCCTAAATACTTATACGTTTCCTCCTCGTCCATTGGACCGATAGCAGTTCCATCTCTAAGCTAAAAGCCCATTACATGCTGAACGCCTTTTTTTACACTGAGAGTCTTATACTTATCTAATCCAAACGACATACAGAAATCTCTGGAGAATTCTTCAGTTCTTCGGAGTAAGCCTTGAAGCTCAGTGGATGACGAAGCGTACAGATTAATATCGTTCATATATAGGAGATGGGTGATCTTATGTTCCTGTTCTGAATTTTTGATGTTGTAGCCATATCCACTCTTATTCAGCATGTTAGAAAGTGGATTAAGCGCTAGACAGAATAATAGTGGGCTAAGGAAATCACCTTGGAAAATCCCGCGGCGGATGTTGATGGGATCAGATGTGATACTTTTATTCTTATGTATGAGATGCAGAGTTGTACTCCAGGAGCCCATAAGGGATTCCAGAAGGGACACACACTACTTTCGGCTCTATTTTGTACAGCCTTAAAATATGGATTAGTCATGAGTGAGGAACAGAATCAAAGGCTTTGCGGTAGTCAATATTAGCCATAGACAGGTTTCTCTGCTTACTTCTTGCCTGTCCCAAAATCACAGCGTCGATGAGGAGTTGCTCCTTGCAACCTTGGAAGCCCTTAATACAGCCTTTCTGCTCCTCGGCGAGTACATTATTGTTTTCACAATGATTGTAAATCTCATCAGAGAGGCAGGCCGTGAATATCTTATAGATGGTAGGCAGGCAGGTGATTGGCCTGTATTTAGCCGGGTCTTGCGTGTTCTCATCCTTGAGCAGCAGGTAGGTGATCCCTCAAGTCATAAACTGCGGGACATTGCCTGTATCACTGAGGAAGGAGATGAAGTGGTTGGCAAGGTACTGGTGAGAACTTGTAAACTTCTTGTACCAAAAGTTATGAATTTGGTCTATCACAGGGGCTTTCCAGTTCGGTGAATTCTTGATCACGGTAGTTACGGTCTCTGGCTTTATTTCAGCAAGTGACATCTGGGTGATGTCATTGGAGTCCAGTTGTTCTCGGACAATCCAGTGACTATCGGCTTTATGTTCAACTGGGGCAGACCAAATGCCATTCCAAAAGAATACAACACCTTTTTTTTTCAGGGTAAGCCATTTCGGTTCGTTTTGCAGGTTTCTGTAAAATTGTTTTTGGTCTCGTGAAAATAAGTTGTTGTGCTGTTTCCTCAGATTCGATTCATTGTACCGCCGTAGACGTGCGTGAACTTAGCGTGGGTTTGCGTTCTTCGCTGGATGCAGTTTACTTGTTGCACGAGTTATTGTTCGGTTTCCATTTCTGTATTGTTGCAGTCGGGCCACATCTTTTCGCAGGTCAGAAATTTTCTTAGTAAGCCTCCGACGCCATGGTGGATCAAGTTTTTGTCTTCTTATTTCCTAACCTTGACACCAAGGATTCGGACGGTGGAGAGGGCGGCACTATAGATGCCTAAATTAACATCCACAAATGAGTTGTGCCCATGAAAGTACCTCGGTAAGAATTCAGAATCCAGGATATGGACCATAATTGATAATTTTCTCGAGCTATTTAATTTTGGTAGTGTGTATCGCGTAGTGGGGTCTGTTCCTTCAAATTCGGCCAGTGCTGTGAGGAAAGCCGAGCGAATCTCTTCCTTAAGACCAGAGGTACCCTCATCTACCAGGTTTTCTAGAGGATCTGAAGGTGGTGGAAAGTTGGGATGAGGGAGGTTGCCTTCTGGTGCGGGTTCCGGAGAAACCTGCACTTGTTGATCTTGTGGGTAGTTTTCGAGCATATTGTCAACTTCGGTTCGTAGTTGTTGAATCACATCTGGTGGGAGTCTGTTATTTCTTCTCATGACACGAATTTGATCTGCTAACCTTTGCTCTGATAGGTGCGCTAGTTCTGGTCGACATCTAATGAACTCTCTATGGAGGGACACCCTGTATCCAGTAGTATTGGTTACGTTATTTGTTACTTGGAGATAGCAACGCATGAGATCGATATTAATGTCTTCAGTCCATTTCATGCGCTGCCGGGGGAGGCCAGCTTGGGTGGTCAACACTTCTTGTGTTGAAACATTTCCAACTGGCTGAGGTTCCGTTTCATGCGTTTGAATGGAGCCAATCCTTGGAGCAGTGCTACTCGCTTCACTGCCATCCAAGTCAGACTGATCATCACGACGGTTCCGAACGGGGCCAGTCCGCAGCCCCACGCCGCCCTGATTATCCCTTGTATTTACAGGAGCAACATATCACATTGCTGGGGGAGCTAACCCCAACAACGGTGCGACTAAGGTCCGAGGGTTTGTCACACCCTAAGTGCGTAGACTTCCTTGCGGGTTCTTGATAGAGGGAAGGAGGGATATACTAGATATCTCAGGATTGGGAAGGAAATGAGTAGAAATGCAGGGGTTGTGACATGTCAATATAGCACATATTAAGATCTCTCTTCCCTGTCTGAACCTGTTTTATAACCACTGCATCTATGGAAAGTTGATGTTTGCACCCGGCTGATCCTCGTATACAACCCTTTTGCTCTTCCTTCAGTATGTTGTGTGTAGCGCAGTGTTCGTATATTCGGTTGTTGAGAAGTGACGTGAAGAGTTTGTATACTATCGATAGGCACGTGATTGGTCTATGATTGCTCGGTATAGCGGGGTCGCCATTCTAGAACAGCATGTAAGTGTTTACCTCTGTAAGAAATTTGGGAATTTTGAGGGATCGTCCAATGCTTCCATAAAACATAGAGCAAGGCTTGGAAAACATGCCGGGAGAGTTTTGATCCAAAAGTTGCGCAGTTCGTCTGGTCCTGGCGCTTTTCAATTATTCTTGGTCTTCCTGATAGCCTGGGAAATATCTTCTGCTGTTAAATGATCCACAGATATTTCCTCAACTTCCGATGCACTTTGTTCAACATCTGCTATCCATTCGGACTGTTTGCTGTAGTGTACTGCTTCTGACCAGATGGAGCTCCATTAGTTTTGGAATTCATCTGTGTTGGCTGGGGCTTGTGAATTGCCTGGGTTTTCCAGGCGTGTTTCCAAATGCCTGAAAAATTTCTTTCTGTCCGCTGTGAAGTCTGCATTTTGTTGTTTTCTCTTGGAAAGCTCGTTGTAGCTGCGAAGCCGAGCTCCTTAGCTTGTTGTCTGAAGAGGTCTTTTAGTTTCACAAGTTTGGTGATAGTGCTGTGGGTCTTCCAAGCAAATTTCTGCTGAGTTCGCTGTTGCAGTGGTTTTCCTGATTATTTTCCTCGACCGGATGTTCTGCAGGTATGCGCCTGACATTATTATTAATATTATTATTATTATTATTATTATTATTATTATTACTAATAAAATGTAGAGGTAAATAAACAGAAAACAAAAAGTATTCTTCCGAATTTTAATTAAGTATAACTTTCAAACTTATCGGTGACAGAAAAGAAATTTGTAAACAGTTTACCTTTAGCCACCTTCAACTTGAATTATACAGGGTCCTTTATGAGACTCTCCTAATTTGAGAAAATCTAATGCCAACAGTAATTCGCAATAGTAGTTTAATAGGTAATTATCTGTGTTGATAAGATTTACGTTAAAATTCCCTTAAGGAGTGTTGCTTAAAACGTGCCAAATCCCAAATTGCCACTTGCAGCCGTTTCCGAAAAAAAAATTATTAACGTACACAAATACCTGAATGAGCGTTACATGATGGCTTAGCTCCATTTACTACCCAGGAAACAGTAAGTCCTTTTTACATAAGGAATGTCCCATTATTCTGTAGCCCTTTGGTTATGAATTTATAATATACCTGAGCCATTCATTAATGAATTTTCTTGATTACAAAGATGACACTAAATCAAAAATCCCTTCACCCTCAATTTCAAAAGTAATGTTTAATTAATATTCTCGACTATTTCCTATATCCCGTTTTCCCGGTTCAGATCGCCCCGACGCGACTTTCTTAACGAAACGGGAGAGAAAGCCCTTTTTAATTTCACTCGATAGCCAGAGCGAGAAACATTTTATAAATTACAGTTATATCTTCTCCGCAAACAAACTACAATGAATATCTTTTTATTGGATTTTCTGGCTCAAAAACGGGCTTCGTTGTAATACGACTTTCGCTAATTTATTTTTATGGAGGGAGCGCTTCCGCAACGAGAAACAAAGTAAGTAACATGGACAATTTGAAATTTATTTTTTCAAGACTTGAAAATAGGACGGGGGGGGGGGGGGGGGGGGGTGTTTGGGGGGTATTATGCCTTTTTCCCAATTTTTTATAACTGACAGTCCGGGCCCAGAAATGATTAACTTTAAAGCTGAAAACTTGGGTGAATGTCAAAATGTAATCATCATATTAATTTTATTGGGCAAAAAAGTATATTATTCATAGTCCCAAATAGAAATAAAACATATTAGTGAAATAAGATGCTATATTTAACTTCGTTCCTCTGCGCCATCTACTATTGAATAGCAAAACTGTCCCTTTCCTTTCCAACCCCTTTCAAGTCCAGCAAATTGCAGCTGCAATGGTAGGTTTTTGTCTTCGCTTAGCTGTATCGAACCCTTTATTAAAGGATTAAAATTAAATACACTTAAAGGGGAGTTAGTTAAGTGACCGAAAGAGGTCTCTGGTAGTTGCTGTGCTTACTTTCAGCCCCTCTTGTATTTATATATACTTTATAACTTTCTACATTTTCTACGATATCATTTATTTGACGAGATATTAAAAACCCTCCCTTAAATACGGAAGTTACAGGGTTTTGTTGAATATTCAGTACACGGTATCAGAGAAAAATTGCGAAAAATGCGGATAAAATTTACAAAAGTTATAGTTTTTTTTTGTTAAATGGATTGTATATTAAATTTTTGAATTCTACTAGTACTTTCATTTCTGCACAGAAGAATGTTACCTTTGGAATCCATCCATTCAATTTTTGAGCGTTTTATATCCGTTATATTCATAATAGAACGTTGCCATTACAATCACCATAGAACTGGGTTGACGGATGTTCCTCCGGGCTCCGGAGGATCAAAAAAAGGCCCTGAAGGCCTGTTCTTTTAACGATTTTAATGACTTTTGTCCATCTCGGACTTTGTAGTAGGAATATGTTATTCGATATTGCTAATCCAATACCTACATGCTATGCTATAGGTCCTGATAGCATCACTCTGCTTGATTTTTGGTTTTGCTGCCTTTTGCATTTGAGTTAATTCATGAAATTTTGCAGAATTGTTGGTGTGATCCAAATAAAATCAAGTATATGGAAGTAATATTTAAATCCAATCTATTGTTTTGTGTTAATGGATAAAAACTGAAGAATTGTAAATACTGAACAAAAAAATCTATGGGGCGTTCCATCTGATGTGCTCAGAATTTTGCGTAAGCCTGTGTCTACTTACCAATTCATCTATGCAAATGTTGCAGTGAGGTTATATGAATATAAACTTGTTGTTGTGCTCCAGGTTTTTCAACGTAAAATCCAGCAATAAGTAAAGATTTTTTGATCAACATCAACATGCCGGCGACGTATGTTTGTTCTGTTGTGCTAAAGTCAAACCAACTAGCAATAGAGTGTTCAGGTTGTTTTGGATGGCTTCGTAAAGGTTGCTCATCACTGTCTAGTCTCGAATTCGATAAAATTTTTGTCAATACGAAAAGAACCGGGTCACACAGACATAGCGACTGTCAATCGGATTTGGTGGGTGGTGGTCCAACTTCCGCCGGACGGATAGATACCAACTCTGCGAACGATACACGACCTGCTAGGCAGAAACCATCGAATGCATCAGCAGCGTCCGAATCATCATGTGCTGGTTCTGATAACAATATCCCAAGTGAACAAGCTATTAAGGATATTTTCTCCATTATGTCGCAGATGATCGGAATTCTACTAAATCAAAGTAATAAATTCAGCTCTGAAATTAATGATCTTCGAGAAAAACTAAAATCGAGAGAGCAACGGCTTGATGGGTTAGAGATTGAGGTTGCCCCACCTGCGTGATTGTATTCAGCAGCGTAAATCTGAGCCTAAACAGATGACTCAAATCAGCAGCTGGACACATTTATTGAATTACAGGCAGTAGGAGTAGTAGTAGTAGTAAGGGTTGGGGGAGCCGAAGCCCGGTAAGTAGGCCTATAAGTCCCTTTTCACCATCCCCGATCCGCCCTCCCCTACCTGGCTACTTCCAACACTCGGCCCGCACTGAAACGGCCCGTCACCTTGAGAAAGGTGAGGACGTCCTCCCAGTCCAGATCCTTTAGATCTTCCCGAGCAAGTGTTGGTGCTCCCAGTATCTTCCTCCTTAGGTGACTCCACCTATCACAAATTCCTATATAGTGGTATGAGGACTCCTCCCCTGTCCCGCAGTTCAGGCAGAGTGGGCTATCCCTCACGCCGATAAGGTGCAGATGTCTGTTTAGGCTTCCATGCCCAGTCAGAATACCTACCAAGTTCCTGATGTCCTCTCGGCTCTTTTTTAGCAGTCGCCTTGCTCTGGATCCGTCAGGATTTAAAATCATTTCCTTGGCTTGTCTGCATCCTTCTTTTCCTCTCCAATTGCGCTTTGTCTTGTTCCAGGCCCAGTTATTTAGTTCCTGAGAAATTTGCCTTTTACTTAAGCTCAGACCAGGTCTGGACCGACGAGGTGGCTCATTGAGCCTTGTCTTGCCAATTCATCGGCCCGTTCGTTGCCCTCGATGCCACTGTGCCCTGGAACCCATCTGAGTCTTACTTCCTTGCGCACAGCCAATCTGTCTAGGGCCTCTCTACATTCCAGAACTAGCTTACAGCTTGCCCTGGGTCTTTGGATCGCCCTGAGAGCGGCTTGACTGTCCTAGTAAATATATATACTCTCTACACCTTCTGTTACTTCCGCCTTGGTTGCTACTTCCAAAATAGCAAACACCTCCGCCTGGAAAACAGTGGCATATCTCCCCAGCGAATTAGTGTTGTCTAGGTATACACCGGCTCCGGATGACTGTGTATTAGCCATCCATGAGCCGTCAGTGTACCATGCGTGTACGCCGCTCGGCGTACGTACTTGGCCTGACAGCCACCCTTCCCTTGATGGAAATTCCACTTGGAAATTCCTTCTCAGTCTTAATCTGCCATCTGGAATATTGCCTTTGGTCGCAATGATGGGTAGATCCCTACTCATTTTGGCGGCAATAGTCGTATGGCCTTTCCCTGTGTAGTCCGTTCGCCATAGGCCACTGTCGATCATCCTTTTGTGGGCCGCCATTGCCTCTCTCTCAATCCAGATCGGGAGGTCCGGCAGCCCCAGGATGATGTTCAGTGCTGCTCCGGGAGTTGTTCTCAATGCTCCGATAATACCCAAACAAGCCTGCCTTTGCAGTCTGGCTAGTTTCTGGGCATTAGTGGCTCTGGCCACCGCTGGCCACCAGACCACGGATCCGTAGGAAATCCTCGGTCTTATCACAGCAGTGTACAGCCACTGGAGGATGTAAGGTTTTAAACCCCACTTCCTACCTACCGTTCTCCTTAGTTGCCACATAATCGCGGTTGTCTTATTCACAACCTGTTCAACGTGTGCCTTCCACGTCAATTTACTGTCTAAAATAACTCCCAAATATTTGACTTGTTGAGTATGGTAGAGTATGGGACATATAAAACCTGTTAGATTTCGTTTCCTTGTGAAGAGAATGAGTTCGGTCTTCCCTGGGTTTACTGAGAGACCATTCTCCTCACACCAACCTTGAACTATCCGACACGCCACCTGCATACGCTCGCAAACCGTTCTCACGAACTTGCCCGTGATCATTACTAGCCCGTCGTCAGCATATGCTTGTGCGTAGAATACCTCAAGATTTAACCTTGTTAGGAGGCTGTCCATCACCAGGCACCACAAATGTGGCGAGAGGCAGCTACCTTGTGGGCAACACCCTCTTACCCCGGCTTCGACGCGAACTTCTCCCAGCGTGGCGCTGATCTTTCGGTCTTCCAGTGCCGTTTTTACCCACTTGACCAAATGAACTGGTGTTCTCTTGGCCTGGAGGGCTTGACAGATAGTTTTCGTTTTAGCTTTATCGAAAGCTCCTTCTACGTCAAAGAAGAGCGCTAGCGCCATTTCTTTGTTTTCTATTGGCTCTTCAGCCCTTCTAACTACAGAATGGAGAGCCGTTTCAGTCGACTTCCCCCTTCTGTAGGCGTGCTGATTATCATGTAGAGGAGAATCAGTTAAGATCTCTTCCATGATGAACCTGTCAATCATTTCTTCCATTATCTTCATTAAAAATGAAGTTAGACTTATAGGCCTAAAGGACTTGGGATGGGAATAGTCTCTCTTCCCTGCCTTGGGGATGAAGACGACATCCGCTGCTCTCCAAGTTTGTGGAACGTACCCTAGTGCTATGCTGGCCTCGAATACTCTCTTTAAGTAAGGGAGTAACGTGTCAAGGCCCGCCTGCAGCATCATGGGTATAATTCCATCCGGCCCTCCTGCCTTATATGGACTGAACTCCCCCACTGCCCAAGTTATGGATTCTTCAGTCACCACACTGCGGGCAAGGTTCCAGTCCATCTCTGGCTCTGGTTCCTCGTCCCAGTTGGTAGTCTGTACCTCTCCGGGGAAGTGGGTTTTTAGAAGAAGCTCTATCATTTCCTCTCTGTTCGCCGTCCATTGTTCGCCTGTTTTCAGAGAGCCAATCTCTTTTTGTCTTTCCGAGCCCAGCAGCTTAAGCAGACGCGCTGAGTCCGAGAGAGATTCCATCTTTCCACAGAATTTCCTCCAGCTGTCTCTTTTGCTGCGCCGGACCTCGATTTTAAATTTCCTTCTGGCTTCCAGATACACATCCCAGAACTCCTGCCGCCCTTCCCTGAAAGCGTGGCGGTGTGATCTTCTCACATCTTTTTTAAGACGGTCCAGAGTATCACTCCACCAAGGCAGACTCTTGGCGCTCGCTTTCTTAAGTGGGCACGCTTGTTCATAGGAGTCGACGATTATACTGTTTAGCTTTACCTCCTCAATTTCTAGTTCTTGTTTTGATGAAATAGCCTGCCCTAAAGTTCCCATGGACATTACCAGACTTTCCCTAAATTTGTTCCAGTCTGTTGCCCTCGGAATTCTTTTCAGTGGCTTCTCCATCTTATCCGATTTAATTTCGAATCGAATCATTCTATGATCGGACAAAGTTATGTCCCTACTTACCCTCCAATTGACTACCTTTTCCGCAAATGCTCGAGTTACCACTGTAATATCGATAACCTCCTGACGAAGCCGATTCACAAAAGTTGGTTCCGTATTTACGTTAGCTACTTCAAGGTTTTCCGATACGAAATGCTCTAATAGAGCCGTACCTCTGGCGTTAGTGTTAGTGCTCCCCCAAACGATATTATGCGCGTTTGCATCACACCCCACGATTAGTGGAAAACCTTTGTCTTTACTGTATTCTATTAACCTTATTAATTCTTCAGTTGGGGGAAGTTGCGCGTTATTATACGGAAGATATAAACTACTAATTAATAACTTATGTTTTGTGCCACTCACCATGTATTCCAGCAGGATCACCGTAATGCCCCTGGAGCTTAGTTGTGGTAACACAGTTCCTGCAGCTCCCTGGACATCACGATACATGTCCTCGGCCTCTCTACTCCTTCACACCCGGCCAAGATGGTAAAGCCGGGGTTTTCCCTACAGTTTTCCTACAAGCAAGATGTATAAGATCAAAGAACATCCTCATCTTCAATGGCCCGGAAAGTGATTCAAAGTTAATCACCGAAATGATTAATCACGACAGTGCCCATGTGAATGTAGTCTTGGAGAAGATGGAGCTCGGCACCCAATAAGATTTTAAAGTGACTGGAATTGGTCAGCCAGGAGATAGGCCGCGTCCGATGATATTTTCTGGGGAATCGGCCGGCGGCTTTAAAGTGTCTAACAGCCGTATTCACCAACATGGCATTTAACAGACTGCCAACTATCAGTGGTATAGAATTTAACAATCTGTTCTATTATAAAAAAGAGCTATTCACCATCATTTTTACTCGCTTGATTACAAACAGACTGTCAAGTAAAAATTCCTAACAAAATTAAGTTGGCTCCCTGTTGAGCAAGACATTCTATTCATCACAGATCGTTTATTTATTATTTTCTTATTTTGTCAAAATTCCAAAGTTTGCGTAAGTTGCCGTGCAAATACAATAATGGAAAAATCTGAAAAAAAGGTCTGCTAATTATACCCAAGGAAAACAAGAGGCAATAATCTCTTTTGTCCAAACATATTTAAATATAATTGAGAATAAGAAAACTAACGCAGTATTCAATAAACAAAAAAATGGGTGCTGGGAAAAGCTGGCATGGGAATATAATTCCATCCAAACAAGTGGTCCCAGAACAGGTCAACAACTGAAAAACTGTTATGAGCAAATGAAGAAGATCGCAAAACAACATAAATCTGAAGACAAGGTATCATAACCACTTGTATAAAAATTTCAACAGTTTAATTTGTTGTTGAATATTCAGATTAATTTATTAAAAACTGTTGGCGGAACGTTTATTCCCAAAACTACCACATTAGATAAAGATTTTGTTACTTTTAAAAGACAATTATTTCTGCATTACTAATCAATATGATAGTAACAACCGAGGTAACAGCTATGTAACAGAGCTGAAATAATTGATAATGACCGATCTGATCCAGTGGAAGCAATAAGCAAAGTGTCGAGGAAAACATATTATATGTAATATATGATGATGATCCCACACAGATTGACAATGATGAAATATTGCCTAACGAAATGATGTCCGATAAAGGAAATATGGCAAATGAACCCCAACCTGAAAATATCAGTGAACCAGAGAGTCTGAGTAGACCAAAAAAAAATGAAAATTGATTCTTTAGTCCAGAACACTTCCAATGAAAATATACAAAGTACGCCTTCTACTGTTCAGAAACGTTTAAAAAGAAATATACCAAATAAATCAAGCAAGGTAAATGAAATTAACAATAAAAAATGGGAAGTATATAATTTAAAAGCTGAGGTTTTACTAACAATGGCAGAAACAGAGAAAGAACATTTAAAACTCGATAATGAAATCAAAGAATTAATTAAAGACAGGGAGGTAATTAACCTTAAATTAAAAAGAATCGAATTAAGGAAGTTTACTTCCTAGGTCCCTTTATGTTATGTGTACTCTGGTATGAATGGTGAAATGCACAAATGTTTAATAATTTAAGTGGCATATTGCATAAATAGTGCTGTGTTCACAATGTGATTAAACTAATTTATTAGAAAAAGGGGATGTGTGTCTTTCATCTAATTTACCAAAATTGTGTTCATTTTTCAAAGAGTTTATTTTTGTTTTATTTATTTTTTAGTTTATTTGAATGTTTTATTCGTGTTGTAATACAACTAAGCACGTATTTAATGAATATGGTACAATAAAAATAAATCTACTTTTAGGTATTAAGTTATTAAGAACTAGTTTTGCCTGTATTAAGGTATTATATATTTTAGTTGTCGCTACACCACATAGTTGTAACTTAATATTGTTTTTAACCTTAAAGTTTGTTAGCAATGAACAGGGTTAGGTTTTTAGGTTAGCGTTTCTTATGTAGTGTATGTGTACACTCAATATCTTTTCCTCCGTTGGGATACCTCTCCTAGCAATAAGTCAAAAACATATTCAACCAAAATTTTGTATGAATAACGCATACTACCTGACCAGGAACCCCATTATTTTTGAGCTTTTCACACGCTAAAACTTATAGTATTTTGTTGTAAATGTAATGTAATGTTAATAATTTGTGAACCATCCACCCCTACGAACTGTACCTACCAAAAACATTTTTTTTAATGTATCTTATAATTTTTATTAGAAATATTATGATCAATAATTTGCCCTAAAACAATTTTCAATCTTTTACCCCCAAAACAGCTACTATAATTTTTTAATAGCAAAGGAAGTTTTCAGTAAATTTACTGATTTTTTGCCTCCAATACACTAATTGAATAGAAATATTGGAATAACCACTAGAATTGAGATTTTAGCAGAATATATTCATAAAAAAATTAATCTTAAATATAATTAGTTAAAAATATATTTTGACATTTTTTTGTTGGAGGAACTAGATGAATTAGATTTTAAAAGAAGGTTCAGAATGAACAAAAATACATTTCAACGTATCGAAAATTTACTAAACAATGTCATTGAATCTATAAATGAAAAGAACATGCCAATTTCAAAGATAAATCAAATACTGATTTGCCTTAGATTCTTCGCAACAAGTTCATTTGAAATTAACATTGTGTTTTTATTATCAAATAGTGTTTTTATTAGAGGGTAAAGACTGTAGAAATGATTGCCTCCCTAGTAGCGGTGTTTTGACCTCTAAGTCCCACTTGAATTGGTGCAATTTCCTCCATTTCAGGACCATCTTCAACTGTATTCATGAATACACATGTTGTGCAAGACTGCAGTGGCAACAATACCTTGACAAATAGTTTCAAGTCTAAGTCTCATACCTAAAGAAAAGCATGGGAATCTTCTCTTCCATACTCCAAATAACCTCTCTACTGGGTTTCTAGTCCTAATTTGTGCAGTGTAGTATCTTTGTTGTGGTGGTGTTTGGGGATCCAGTAAGGGAGTTAACAAATATATTTTACATGGATATCCTCCATCTCCAACAAGGCAATATGGTGTAACTTCACTATTCTCTAAGCGAGCTCTAATGTTTGAGTCATTAAAAATTGTTGTGTCATGTAATGACCCAGGCCAACGTGCAACAATGTCCATAATTTTTAGTTCTGCACTTAATGCTAAAATAGTTCTTTCTATTTCGAAATACCTCTGCATTGTTCCCTCCGGGTGACTGAATTTTTATATGAGTACCTACAATCCACTGCCCCTGAAACAATATTATGAAAAAATGCATTTCCCTATTGTTAAATACATTAAATAATATTTATTAAAACATTTACAAGATAAAAATAACACCTATAATTCCAGGTAATCCTGCCAGATTGAAAAAATTTAGAATTGTTGTCCTCTTCTGTTCTTCTGTTTCTGGCATTTTAATGAATTGTCAAGAAAATAACACAAAACATTGCAGCATTGGGGCCACAGAATGCTGCAATGTTTTGTGTTATTTTCTTGACAATTCTGGACACGGTTGGCTGAAATATGTTAAAATGATCTACAATGATGATTGGAAATGAAGCTGTTGCGAAGAATCTAAGGCAAATCGATATTTGATTTATCTTTGAAATTGGCATGTTTCTTTTATTTATAGGTTCAATACCATTGTTTAGCAAATTTTCGAGACGTCCAAATGTGTCTTTGTTTATTCTGAACCTTCTTTTGAAATCTAATTCATCTAGTTCCTCCAACAAAACATTTCTTGCTTTTATATTTCTAGCTCTGGAAATCTCTTCAATGTCACTCTGTCTAGAATCTGAAGATTCCATTAAATCAATAATGTCAAGTCTGTTCATTAATTAAATAATATAGAAACTGCCCAATATATCGTTAAAAAGTATTTATATTTGTCAAGAAACATGTAATCATAACAAACACATAACCCTTTTAAAATTTATCAGCCAGTTAAGCGATTTACCAGACCAAAATTCCACTGTCAACTTCAACAGACTGTTTGGCACGATTTATTGATGGTGAATACCCAAAAATGAGTTAACTAGATGTTAAATAATTTAACAGTCTGTTAGTGAATGATGAATACGGCTGTAAGAAGTGCAAGCAAGCTTGCTGATAGTGTGGCGGCTTTACGTCTCCCACACTTGCCTTGTACATAACATTAGAAATTAGTCTGTATGCACCATTTTTGTACATATCACACTCTATAGATTTCGCCTTAGATAGTTTTTTATTATATTAGATTTTTAGGTTTTTCCCTCAATAACGCCGACATTGTAAATATGCATTAGCCCTAGAAAACCCTCCTTGTAAAATATTAATCTCATATCGGCTAGCCTGAAGCTCATAAACCTCGACCCTCGTAAAGGTAAAATATATTCAAACTTTTCCCTCATAAAATCTAATCAGGAAAACACCAAGTATAGGTAGCTCCGAAGGTACCTCGAACAAAACGGCAAAGAGATCCGGATGAAGAGAGGGAAAAAACGAGCCGACGAAGGGACAAGATTCGACGGAGAGAATTGGTTCATCTAGACAGATCATACAGGCATATCTTTTGAGTCCGCTCTCTCAGTCAGGCATTCATTTCTAAAAACATCCTAGTGTAATTCTATTAGATTTAAGTATAACAACAGAAATATAGTTTGTTTTCTGTTCACATGCAGTCACGGTAGTTATATTTACGCTCACCCTCCAGTGATAGAAAAAGGCGATTGTTGTCAGCATCATACGACAGCAACCCGCCAAAGTGGTGACCCCGACGTGATCTGATCGTGAGTGTAAACAGTGTATAGTGCCGTGCAATAAGAACATTGAAGATACGTGTAAGTACTTTTGCCAATAACATTGACTTTTCGTGATTTTTCTGACTTTTTCCGCGCTCAAAGTGATTTTTTTTTGTGAAACTCTTGACATATTTTAAGCATACAATTTTTTTTTTCTCGCTTGAAATGCCTGACAGTGTAGTAGCTAGTGACGCCTTAGTCCCGATCGCGACAAATTCCGCGCCGCGACCCCCAGATCTTGACCCGACGGACCCCGAATTATGGTTCGTGATCGTCGATGCGTGTCTTCATCAGGCAAACATCACGGATACGCAGCAGCGATATCTAGAGATTCTCGCAAAATTGCCTCCGCGGTATATCAAGGAAGTCCGCGACGTAGTGACCCGGCCAGTAAACAACGACTCATATGATGAACTCAAACGGCAACTCATTAAACGGTTAAGCATCAGCCAAGAGCAGAAAATCAGGCAGCTTTTAGAGACTGAAACCATGGGCGACGACAAACCCTCGCAATTCCTCCGACGGCTACAGGCACTAGCAGGATCAATTGTGCCAGAGCCCTTGCTGAGAAGCATTTGGGTAAGACGCCTACCAGACGATATACAGCGGATTTTAGCTACGCTTACACAACAACCTCTTAGTGAAGCTGCTGACTTGGTGGACAACATCTTCACAGCTTTGCCAACAAAACCGGCCGTAGCCGCAGTTACTTCCACTACGGTTCAGGAAACCAGCCTCCATACGCTTATACAGCAGCTAACTTTACAGCTTTCCGACGTAAAAGGAGAGCTTGCAAGCCTCAAGCAGGACATGAGCACACCTAGAGGAGACCATAGCCCGCGTTCACAGTTCCGTCCGCGA
Organism: Pissodes strobi; assembly: GCA_016904865.1. Lineage (NCBI taxonomy): Eukaryota > Metazoa > Arthropoda > Insecta > Coleoptera > Curculionidae > Pissodes > Pissodes strobi. Next base: position 533,379 of record MU181994.1, read on the forward strand.
TCAGAATCGCGTCCGAGATCTCCATTCGCGCCTAGAGAATCGCCTCCTGCTGGTATGTGCTGGTACCCTTGGCGTTTAAAACAAGCAGCTCGCAAATGCACCGCGCCTTGTTCATGGAGCCAGGGAAACGACAACGGCGGTCATTAGAAGCGGCTAATGATACTCGCTGCAACAACTCGCCCCGCTTGTTTGTCTGCGACCGCAAAACCCAAATCCAATTCCTGATTGACACTGGCGCCGACCTCAGCGTTTTCCCGCGACACCAAGTGCATGGTAAATAAACCAAGTCTGCCTATGAACTTTCAGCTGCAAATGGTTCGCCTATAGCCACATACGGGATAATTACACGTAATCTAGACCTTGGACTGCGTCGCGATTTCCCATGGAGGTTTGTCATCGCCGACGTCTCCAAGCCCATCCTAGGAGCAGACTTCCTAGCACAATATGGGCTACTTCCAGACTTGCAGAGAGGCAAACTCCTAGACTCCACGACACAGCTTACTTCACGAGGCGAGGTGACTAAGTATGGAGCTCAGACAATCAAAGTCATCAGCGGCACTTCACCCTTCCATACGGTCCTGGAAAAATATCCAGAAATCACACGACCAGACGGCGCACTCAGTGGAATTCAACATGAAACCAAGCACCACATCCTCACCACACCCGGTCCACCGGTTGCACAGAAACCGCGACGCCTGGCACCCGACAAACTCAAAGCAGCCAAAGCAGAATTTGACGCCATGCTCAAGCTAGGCATTGCACGTCCATCCAAGAGCCCCTGGTCCGCACCACTACACCTAGTTCCAAAGAGTAACGAAGAATGGAGACCATGTGGGGATTACAGAGCCTTGAACAGCCGTACCTGTCCCGACCAGTATGGCGTCCGCCATATTCAGGACTTCGCTCAAGAGCTGCAAGGTAAATCCATTTTTCTATCATAGACCGCACCTTTAACCAGATTCCAGTTGCTGAAGAAGACATCCCGAAAACCGCCATTACCACGCCATTCGGTCTGATCGAGTTTCCGTTCTTGACATTTGGACTCAGAAACGCAGCACAAACATTTCAACGCTTCATGGACGAGGTTACACGAGGACTGGATTTCTGCTACACTTACATCGATGACATCCTCGTTGCCTGAACGTCCGTCCAAGAGCACCTTCAGCACCTGGAGATACTTTTCCAGAGACTCAAGGAGTATGGTATCATCCTAAACCCCAGCAAGTGCGTCCTAGGAAAACCAGAGGTGAAATTCTTGGGACATCTCGTCTCCAGTGGTGGCACGCGACCCCTACCAGAGAAGGTCGAAGCAATCCGGGCCTATTCGAAGCCTGACACGGCCAAGCAGCTCCGCCGATTCTTGAGGATGCTAAATTTCTACAGGAGGTTCATTCCCAAGGCAGCAATGACCCAAGCCCCGCTGAACAACCTTCTCAAAGACAAGGTGAAGGGGAAGGCACCACTACTCTGGACTCCGGAAGCCACCGCCTCGTTCGAGGTCTGCAAGGAAGCGTTGGCTCAAGCGACGCTGCTGTCACACCCAGAAATTGATGCACCGCTCGCTATTTTCTGCGACGCCTCAGATTTCGCAGTCGGCGCCGCCCTCCAACAGTGGGTAGAAGGACAATGGCGACCATTAACATTCTTTTCCAAGAAACTCAGCCCTACAGAATGCAAGTATGGTGCCTAAGACCGTGAACTTCTTGCTATATACCTGTCTGTAAAGCATTTCAGGCATATGGTAGAGGCAAGAAAATTCGTCATCTTTACAGACCACAAGCCATTGACGTAGGCCTTCCGCCACAAGACGTCACAGATATCGCCTCGACAGTTTCGACACCTAGACTTCATCAGCCAGTTCACAACCGATGTTCGACACATTGCTGGCAGCGACAACGTAGTCGCCGACGCACTCTCCAGAATCGAGGAGATCCATGCGTCAATCAACTATGAGGCCCTAGCAACATCGCAGCGCACCGACGGAGAGTTGGCCAGGCTACGACAGAACCGATCAACAGGACTAAACCTGAAACAGATTGCAGTTCCTGGCAGCACCTGCACCCTCTGGTGCGACGTTTCGACACCTACCGCTAGACCCTTCATCACGACACCCTTCAAGAGAACAGCGTTCGATAGCTTACATCGCCTAAGCCATCCTGGCGTAAAAGCCTCAGTCAAGCTGGTAACGCAACGGTACGTGTGGCCCTCCATCAAGAAGGACTGCAGGAAGTGCACGCAAACCGGTCCGGAATGCCAGCGTTCCAAGATCACGCGTCACGTAAAAAGCCCCGTCGGAACATATGCACCGCCGTCTAGCCGCTTTGACCACGTCCACCTAGACATAGTGGTGATGCCGCTATGTGAAGGATACCGGTACTGTCTCACCATGATAGACAGATTTTCCAGGTGGCCGGAAGCAGTACCATTGCAAGACCAGGAAACAATCACCATCGCACGGGCATTCTATGAGGTTTGGATACCCAGGTTTGGCGTTCCATTGCGAGTCACCACCGACCAAGGCCGCCAGTTCGAGTCGCATCTATTCAGGCACCTCACCAACTTGATAGGAACCACCCACATCCGCACCACAGCCTACCATCCTGCAGCCAATGGGATGGTCGAAAGATTTCACCGCCAACTGAAAGCAGCTTTAAGTTGCCACCAGACTCGTTGGACCGAGAGCCTACCGACGGTCATGCTAGGCGTTCGAATGGCCTGGAAGGAAGATCTCGATGCAACCGCTGCAGAGATGGTGTACGGACAACCCATCCGCCTACTTGGCGAATTCCTGACGTCCCGATCACCAGACGCTATGGATGATGGTTCCTCTACCTTCATCAAGGAGCTTCGGCAACGCTTCAGCGAGCTCCGTCCCACCAATGGTAGTAACCATGACCGCAGGAGGAACATTTTCATTTTTAGGGACCTTAACACTGCCACCCACGTCTTTATCCGCCACGACGCCCAGAAGAAGCCACTACAACAACCCTATGATGGTTCATTTCCCGTGAATAGCCGAGACGAAAAGACGTTCGTCATAGACGTGAGAGGACGCGAGGTCACCGTCACCATCGACCGACTCAAGCCAACCTATATCGTGGACAAGGACCCGGTCGACGTACCAATCCCCCAGGACATAGACGACAGTTACGACTTGCAGCCACCACCAGTCCGAGAAGCTGCAGCTCCACAACCGCAGCCACAACCGCAATCGCAACAGGCAGGAGACGCAAATCAGCCAGCGGCAGGAATCCATGCTCCTGCAGAGACGATTCGCCACCTACCGCAGCGGCAAACCAGATCCGGCAGACATGTCCGCTTTCCCGAGCGCTTCCAGGCTGGGTTTTCGTGATTCTAAATCACTGGCAAGGGGGTGCTGTGGCGGCTTTACGTCTCCCGCACTTGCCTTGTATATAACATTAGAAATTAGTCTGTATGCACCATTCTTGTACATATCACACTCTATAGATTTCGCCATAGATAGTTTTTTATTATATTAGATTTTTAGGTTTTTCCCTCAATAACGCCGACATTGTAAATATGCATTAGCCCTAGAAAACCCTCCTTGTAAAATATTAATCTCATATCGGCTAGCCTGAAGCTCATAAACCTCGACCCTCGTAAAGGTAAAATATATTCAAACTTTTCCATCATAAAATCTAATCAGGAACACACCAAGTATAGGTAGCTCCGAAGGTACCTGGAACAAAACGGCAAAGAGATCCGGATGAAGAGAGGGAAAAAACGAGCCGACGAAGGGACAAGATTCGACGGAGAGAATTGGTTCATCTAGACAGATCATACAGGCATATCTTTTGAGTCCGCTCTCTCAGTCAGGCATTCATTTCTAAAAACATCCTAGTGTAATTCTATTAGATTTAAGTATAACAACAGAAATATAGTTTGTTGTGACAGTTATTAAGAATACAAAATGAAGTAACTAACATTAGAAAGGAAGTCTGGAGAACAGACTGGATGACACTAAGCTAGTTGAGGCCAAAAGATATGATCAATGTTATATAAAAATAATTTCTATAGCATAAATGATGACCCAAGTCATTGTATTAACAATAAAGAGGGTGCTTACTTGACTGAGTAAAAAAATATATGGAAAGAAAACTAAAGTAAAATTTTTTTTTATATAGTTATAAAAAACAACCGTATTAAAGGCAGACAACAGCTCGACCCAATCTTGTTGAAATCGCAATTACTTGAAAATGCAATACAAAAGCCAGATATAACTAAGTGAATTGGAAACAATTTTTAATTACATATTTAAAGTATGAAAGTATTGTTGAAAAATATGCGGAATGAATAAGATATTTTGAGATCAAAAATTATTATCACTCACCGTGCCGACGTCTTCACACGAGATGAGACGAAACTTTTCAAAATTGTACATTCTACCCATTTAAATTCAATGGTTTTTTTTCATTGGGCAATTCAAAACACGTGACAACCATTGTAAGAAACACGGCGTCAAACTAAGGAAACATTCAAGCATTGCCTATCAATATAGTATACATTGAACTGCCTATCAATATACTAAACATTGAAAACCATTGATAACTAGGTAGAATTAATGGAGCGGAATAGACTAATACTTGATATTACAACTTGGCTTAATGATAGTTTTTCTAATAGTGAAATCATGGTGCCGGGATACAGTATATACAATATCCTAATTCACATATCATTGTGTTTGGAGACTTTAATCTACCGAGAGCTCGTTGGTCACTCGAGGAAGGTGGTATCGCAGTGGAGTGTGCCGATGGTTCTCCTACTCGTACCTAGGTTGAGATGTATTCATAGATGATTATGTTTCAAATTAGCACGGTTCCAAATAACAGACACGTATTCCTGGACTTGCTTTTTTCTGATATGTGGTTCTTAATGTAGATAATATTTTGCCAAATAGTGTGCACCACATAGCTTACTGTTTTGACGTAGGACTTGTCGGTAGGTCTTTATTTTTTGATGAAGCCTATTATGATTTCAAGTATGTGGATTATACCGCCATAAATATTTTTTTCGCTTCTGTCAACTGGGATGAGTATTTCGCAGTTGGGAGTGTATCTGTCGCGGCTGAGACGTTTCATTCAGTTCATTCAGCATTGCTTAACATTGTTTGTACCCATAAAGCGTATCAAAACCTTATCTTTTCCTAGATGGTTCAGTCCTATTTTGGAAGATCCTATTTTAAAAAAAAAAATATCATAAGCATTATGTGTTGACTGGATCTGATCATGATTATCAACTATTTTCTGGTTATAGAGCACTATACAGATGATCTCAAGATGTACAGGACGATTGAGCAGTGGGAGGACTCAGTGAGGCTCCAGAGTGATTTGAATGCTCTTTGGGATGGTCACAGACCAATAACCTGACGTTGATAAGATTTTTCAGGGGCTATAAAAAGTTCAATTTCGATAATAAAATTAATAACCAGAATGTTAGATGTGTGGGGGTTATCAGGAGCCTTGGAGTATGGTTTGATGAAAAGCTGTCTTTTGCAGAGCATGTGTCTAAGATTCGCTTGACAGGTTTGAACATTCTGGGGTTTGTGATGAGAAACTGTAGCGAACTTTCTGCAAACACAGCTAAGATTCTTTATGTCTCGCTCGTGAGATCCAACCTCGAATATTCAACAATTGTTTGGTCACCTAAGTACCAGACATATATTGATTCATTGGAAGGGGTGCAGAATAAGTTCCTGCGACATGCTGCTTTTAAAATGGGGGTGAACTTTGACGACTACCACAGGTCTGAGATGCCCCTCAGATTGATTCTGTAAACAATTTGATTTGTACTTTGTCTATAAACTGCTTAATGGGCTAAAGGATTGTCCACGTCTTCTCTCTAAGGTGAGTCTGATGTTCCAAATCGTCCTTTGCGTAACTTCGGTCTATTCTCCGCGTTCCTTCTCGCGAAACTAATTATGGACGCCACTCCCCTATTGACAGAACGCTGCGATTACTCAATGAACTAGATGTAGACGTTTTTGGTAGCACCCTATCTGGCTTTAAAAGGTAGACCAAATGTATAAACTGGCGGTAGGTATTGTGAGACGATTAGACTCACATTATCTGGCCTGGGAAATGTATGTATGTATATAATTGTTGTCATCAAGTAGATTTGTTATCAGATATTATATTTTGTCGTGAATTTAATAAACAAACAAATAAAGAAATAATTGTGGAGAAAAAATAAAAAACGCATTAATTCCAACCTCCCATATTTCTCGTATGTGAGGAGTCAAAACCGATCCAACCTAGCCAACAACACTGTTTTGCTTAATTATAATGAGTTTTCTTTTTTATTATCGCAAGAACACACTCAAACATATGTTTCGTAGATATCGAAGGTTGGCATTTCGCTCGCTATTATTACCAAAAGTGAAAAAAAAATAGAGGAAAATAAGTAAGAAAATGTACTTTTCTCAACTTCCCGTCTTCGTCCTATATGGGAAACTACAACCATAATTGCAACCAATTTATTACTATACGTTTACACACACCTCGACACACACACATTTTTGGTTTGCCTCCTCACTTTTGTAAGTTTTCTACAACTTACGTGTGAAGGGTCTATAATAGTTTTCATACCGAAACTAGTCCAAAATATGCGACTATTGCTCGTTTCTTAAAAACGAGTTTGTCTATTTCATTTTGAAATTCTAACTATTATAAAGTTTAAAAGTCGTGAGAACTCGGAATGGGTCAAAACGAAAGGGGAAGAAAAACAGGAATTTTGTTACAAGGACTTTTAACTGCCTAAAATGAATTTTATTTCTTTAGTTTCCCTGATGACGATGACCTCAGTGAAACCAACGATTTTCAAATAAATTAGTTAAGGGGGAGCCTCTCTACTGCGAAATGTTCGAATACGTGAACGACTTAAGGATTATATTTGAATGTTGGAAAATATTATTAATATCACAGTAAGAAAAGAATTAAATATATAAATCAAATGTTAAATTAAATAAATAAATACATACCTTCCTGTGATAAAACATGGCTTTTTTCTTGATAAAAATCGATACATGTTTCTTTCTTTTATTTTCTTTAAAAGAAAACATGCCACTGTATTTGTATCATATTTTTATGTCACCAACTGGTTTATGTATACTGAAGATGGAATTTTACAGGATACATCCATTTTCACTCTCTCAATAGCAAACATTGCAACTAATTTAATCAACAATTATTCAGGACACCAGGGCATTTTTAATGGATGCTACAAAATTCTGAACCCAAAAATACGAGAAAAGTTTTGTATAAACATACGTCCCCGAACGCCTCCTTTTCAAGATATAGAGTGTTAAACAACAATTTTTTTAGTCAGAGGAACGATATGAGATATTCTGAAAGAGTTATTAGGAATTGAGTTTTTATTTTTAAATCTTTTTTTTCTCAAGTTTTACCCCCGGTTTCGATTTTTGTTTTGTTTTTTTCTTTTATTTTTTTTCACCTTTTTTGTTTCTCTAACTTTTTTTTATTATTTTTTCCCTTTATTAACTTTCCAAAAAATGTTTTCTTTTTTTTTATTAATTTTTTTTTCTTATTTGATTTTATAATACTTTTATTAACATTCCGAACATTCTTTTGTTTTTTCTCTTATTAATTTTTTTTTCTTATTTCGTTTTGTGATACTTTTATTAACTTTTTTTTACGTTTTTTTTCAACTTCTGCTTATTTTTTCAATATTTAATTTTCATTTCCATAAAGCATATTTCTTCTTCTCACTTTTGCCATCCCCGACCTCGTAGCTGAACTCCTTCGAATTTTTTTCACCGAAAACCGCGTTTCTCTAACTTTTTTTATAATTTTTTATTTTATTTCTTTTTAAAACACATTTACTTTCCGAACAATTTTTTTCTCCTTTTTATTAATTTTTTTTCCATATTTGCTGTTATAATACTTCTATTAACTTTCCGAACAATCTTTTGTTTTTTTTTTATTATTTCTTTTTTTGTTTTATAATAGTTTTATTAACTTTTCAATAGTTTTTTACCTTTTTTTTTCAAATTTTGCTTATTTTTTCAAGAATTTTGTTTTTTATCAAAAAGCATTTTTCTCCCATTTTTGCCATCCCCGACCTCGTCGCTGCACTCCTTCGCCTCTTTTTCACCGAAAAGCGCGTTTCTCTAAATTTTTCTTTTATTTTCTTTTCTTATTTCGATTCCGAACAATTTCTTCTTTTTTTATTTTTTTTTCATATTTGGTGTTATAATACGTGTATTAACTTTCTGAACAATCTTTTCTTTTTCCTTATTATTTATTTTTTTGTTTTATAATACTTTTATTAACTCTCCGAACACTTTTTACTTATGCTTCCGGACTATTCACAATGTTTTTAGAAATGTTATTATAAAGAAGATTGAAAGGGAAATTCGTATACGTGCTTCTGTACTATTAGCAACATGTATGTTAGCAATATATTTATTTCGTATGTCTTAAGAAAATGTTATCGTTGTATTCAGACATTTTTGAAAATCATCTTGGACTATGAACAATATTTCTCATAAATCTCATGTGTTTTCTTAACTCTTAAGAAAACTTTACCTTGATATACAAACATTTTTGCAGATGCTTCCGGACTATGCACAATGTTTATAAAGAAGATTGAAAGGGACATTTGTATACGTATACGTGCTTCTGGACTATTAGCAACATGTTTTAAAAATCTGATAGCAATATATTTATTTCGTGCGGGTAAACAGAGTGAAATAATCTATTTGGGTTATAACTCAAATAACGAAATGCGGGTAAACACATTTTAGATTGGGTTATAACCCAATTTGCAAAATGCGGGGTAAAGAGCGGGTAACAGTCTATTTAGGTTAGATTGTGTTATAACCCAAATATAAAAATGCGGGTAAACAGCGGGTAATAATCTATTTGGGTTAGATTGGGTTAGTTTGGGTTAAAAAAGGGTGTGACGTCGTAGTTTCTTTGTTTGAGGTTCATTTGTTTATAAGTGACGTTTTTTAAATTGTACGGAAAAAGTTACATTGAACTGCTGATTTCGTTTTTTCCTCGTTGGCGCACTCTATACATGCAAAATAGTGATGGGCATAACCGAATTATTTTGATAACCGAATTATTTGTATTCAAATAATATTAATAACCGAATGATTATTTGAATAATCATTCGAATACATTCAGGTTAGCGATCGCAGCCGGTTAGGAAGGAGGTTCAGCGTCATCGGCATCTTATTCGTAACTCGTAGCTGCTGTAAACTCCAAAATATGATTCTTGGATGTGTTGATTACATCTAATGAACATAAATTATTAAAAATCTACTTTGCAAAGAAGTATTTCTCTCTGGCGATGTATTTATAGTACTATAATAATATTAATAATTAATAGTATATATATTGTTATAGTTATATTACGACTTATGTATGTTCCTACATTCTAAATTCCAATATATAACCTAAAAACTAAACAAACAATAGGTGATAATTGGTGTTATGTATTGAAAAGCATTTATTGCGAAAAAGTGTATGAAAGAAATAATAAATATGTGGGGCTGCTTGTTAATCGCAACAAAAAATATTGGCCGGCCGGATCAAAAGCGACCGCCTTCTATCTTGATTCTTTGAAGATGTCAACAAATTGCTGTATTTGCACTTTTTGGGCATTCAAGCGTCGAAAATTGGATATTTCTTTTTATGTTAGGTACCTCCGCAATAAAAATAAATGATGTAATCTTAACTTAATATTCGTTAGTTTTCAACCCCCCAAGTTCGGCTTCCACATTCCACAATTCCACATCCTACCGGTACATTTGAAATTTTAAAACTCATCTTTTATTCGAGCTAAAACATCGAAACTTGCATCTACACTATAATCCCTATATTCAGAACTCATAACTAAATTAAAACCGCTCCTTGCTCGTTGATCATTCGACGGATCGACACGACGCGACAGCGAGGTTTGTTCCTTCGTGTTCGTATTTGAATTCGTACGTATCAGGTTCAGGTTATTTTTCATTCGAATACTTGTGGAATGAAAACCGAATAATACAGGTTATTTTAATAACCGGATAACAGGTTATTCTTCATTCGAATAAGCCCATCACTAATGCAAAATATTATTTTGATTTTATTTGCGTAGAGTAAATTGAGCATCAGACAATTATATAACTTTTAAATAAAGTTGTTTTTAAAAAGGAAATATTTTCCAGAATAATTATAATCGATTTTTTTAAGGTAGATATTTGTTATATTCTCCATTAGAAGCTAATCTATTTTTATCAGAAGGTAAGCCTCCCTGACGGCACGCTACTCACTCGATCCCCCTGAAAATTGACGGGCCGGGCGTTTTTTCTTATATCGCCGCCCCGAGTGTTCAAATACATTAAACTGGCATAAACATATGGATTTATGTGCCAAGAACTAACTCTAGATACAAAAAAGGATCGCTAAAACGCGAGCTTCGCATAAGCCGCCTCCTCATCTATTAATAAACCGTGCTCCGGCCTACAAAACTTGCGTTCCAGTTCACTCAACCCTCCGCACTTCCAACCCTTAAAACTAACCGCACCCCCGCCGTCGCCGGTCCCCTTTACCTGCCCGTACTATAACGCCCCCCGTACCCCTAGATCTCGTCTTACGCTAACCCCACCTTCTGTTTTTAAAATACGGCCCTATCTCACGCGAAACTAGCCCTTATTCCCGCATTCTTAGGTCTGAATTCAAAAAGTTAAGACGCGCCGCATACTTATATCTCATTGGCTAGACGCAGTTGCCTAGGCGACAGCTATAGGCGGCGCCTTAGAGCAGGCAACCGGCAGCACGTCAATACTCTTAAGAAAATGCTTAGTTGGCTGTGGGTGGGTGGCACAGGACAGAGGGGTGTAATTATGAGGTGGCATAGGTGATGAATAATCATCCGGATTTAAGGGTGGCCGGTAATGGAACAAACTTAAATATATAAACCTATTTATTTATTTATTAAAACTTTTAACTTATATGAAAATGTTGGCTTAAAATTAACCAAATAATATTCCCTTAAAGTATTTTATTGGATCATTATTACAAAATATGATTAAAAACCCTCACGAGTTCGATGTATTAAAACAACGTTGCCATATCTTCTTTGATTTCCCATTTTTTCCAAAAAAAATTGAATAATTAAATAATGTGATGCCTTCTTTATAAATACCGCCCAATATGTAACAAGCATCAATTTAAGAATGAGTTCGGACACAATTTACTAAAACAACGTTGCCATATGTCATTTGACTTATTAGTTTGTTCTAAAAAATTTAAACTATAGTGCGATAACCTATATTATATATATACAGGGTGGTTCACGGTGGATGATACCTTAAACGTTTCTGGCGAATCATTCTGAAAATTTGGTCCTTTACTTAAACGGATATGCTGTATCTAAAATATTTTCGACAATGCAGTGTTGCCGCTTCTACTAAAAAGTAGTAACAAACTCTGATATTTTAAGTAGAATACCCTATATATTTATATTACTGCATATTTGGATTGTGCAAAAGATTCTATATATATTTCATGAATCATGTCCTATACCTATGTCTAACGGTTTTTGAAATATTGTCAAAGAGGATTTTGGGCGCTTCCCTGGTGCGTACTACTGAGTGGGATTACTGGCGGCGTTCCTCCTTGAGCTGGGGGTTGTATATCAGATGGAATAACGACTCGCTTAATTCGAAACAAACTGTACGTATATTGGTCTTCAGATATAGGAAGGAATGCACTTAGAATGACGACTATGTTTGAATACAATTTACTAGAATAGCGTAAAACGCATGACCATTCGATGAGGACTGACTGGACTCGACCTATTCGGCTCCCTTGAGTTTACTTTTAGTTTAAATTGTTATGAGCGTTATAATTCGTTTTAGTTATATTGGTATGCTTTAATTAGGTTTCACTTTTATCTATGGTTCATTTTACTTTTTACTTTAAGCTTTACGTTACTTTTACACTTTTTTTACACTGACATCACTATAGAGGAGGTTCGATCTTGGTTCCCAGAGAAGCGTTTGGCCTTAATTAAAAGGGAACTACTTAACCAGAAAGTCAAGATCGGGAGGTTGACCTTGGTACCAGAAAAGCGTTTGGCCTTAATTAAAAGGGAACTACTTAACCAGATAGTCAAGGTCGGGAGGTTTGACCCTGGTCACCAGAAAAGCGTTTGGCCTTATTTAAAAGGGAACTACTTAACCAGATCATCAGGATCGGGAGGGTTTGAGCTTACAGGAGGAGCGTTTTGCCTTAATTAAAAGGGAACTACTCAACCAGAAGTTGTCGTCTACTTGATTTGCCCGTTCTTTTATACTAAATTTTGTTGATATTTGACTGATTGTTTTTAAAACATGTTTAGATAATACTCATAATATTTCATCCTTCAATGTCAAGTATCAAGTTCAAACTAGTGATGGGCATAACCGAATTATTTTGATAACCGAATTATTTGTATTCAAATAATATTAATAACCGAATGATTATTTGAATAATCATTCGAATAAATTCAGGTTAACGATCGCAGCCGGTTAGGAAGGAGGTTCAGCGTTATCGGCATCGTATTCGTAACTCGTAACTGCTGTAATTGTCTTATTAAGCATGGCTTAATAAATAAGTAAATATCAATAGAATACGAGTGAATATCTGATTACGCAATATTATTGAACAAAATGTAATAAACAGCATTTTACGTTTTTCAATCAAAAATTCTTAAACTCCAAAATAGGATTCTTGGATGTGTTGATTACATGTAATGAACATAATTATTAAAAATCTACTTTGCAAAAAGTATTTCTCTCTGGCGATGTATTTATAGTACTATATAATATTAATCATTAATAGTACATATTATATTGTTATAGTTATATTACGACTTATGCATTGCTCCTACATTCTAAATTCCAATATATAACCTAAAAACTAAACAATCATTAGGTGATAATAATTGGTGTTATGTATTGGAAAGCAGGCCGTATCCATTACGAAGAAAAGTATGAAAGAAATGTTAATCGCAACAAAAAATATCGGCCGGCCGGATCAAAAGCGAGCCTTTTATTTTGATTCTTTGAAGATGTCAACAAATTGCTGTTTTTGCACTTTTTAGGCGTTCAGGCGCCGAAAATTTGATATTTTTTTATGTTAGGTACGCAATAAATGTAAATTATGTAATCTTAACTTAATATTCGCTAGTTTTCAACCCCCCAAGTTCGGCTTCCACATTCCACAATTCCACATCCGACCGGTACATTTGAAATTTTAAAACTCATCTTTTATTCGAGCTAAAACATCGAAACTTGCTTCATAACTCATAACTAAATTACAACAGCTCCTTCCTCGTTGATAATTCGATGATCGACGCGTTCGTGTTCCTATTTGAATTCGTACGTATCAGGTTCAGGTTATTTTTCATTCGAATACTTATGGAATGAAAACCGAATAATACAGGTTATTTTAATAACCGGATAACAGGTTATTTTTCATTCGAATAAGCCCATCACTAGTTCAAACATTAGACTGAGTGTTCTTTTGTTATTACGCTTTCTAGTTTACACATGCCCCCCTTCAACTAGCATTGGTCCCCAATGCAAGACATCTTTACGGTTAGAAAGTTCAAAAAGGAAAGAATCTGCTCAATAAAATAAAGACTTGATTGAGAAAAGAATTAACTAAATTCGTTATCTTAGAGACGCTCAAAAACTAATTTTTGATGGGTATGTTCAAAAAGGCGTGGACCCCCTTAAATAATAATAACCAGCTGTCCTCAATGTTCGAATAGTCATATCGTTCTGTACCTACTTAAATTTAGGTTATGTCTGAGCACTTGTCCCTAGCATAATTCGGTCCTGGATTCCAGCCAAGGGGTCTCGATCTGCGTCCTTACTAAATTCAGAATCTTTGTCGGACTCCTTTTTGGCTGCTGTGTATATCAGGACTCCATCGCCATTGCCTAGGGGGTGCTTCCGGTACATGTAACAAATATATAAAAAATATAAGTGCTTAGTATTAACATTTTGTTTTCTATCTTAAAAAAAACTCCCTCTGTCATTTCAATTTTTTCTCACCCGGTACTAATTATTATTTAAAATCATACAGCATATTTTTATTAACTGGTGCCTTAAACATATGCAAGTATCATATTATTTTTAGTTGGTCTGCCGTGTATGTTTAGCCGAAATTGAACATTGCTGTTAATATTATTAAAAAACATATTGGTGTTAAAACAATCGAGAACTATTTTTTGATACCTTGCATTTTTCCTGACCCAGTATCCCATTATATACTGTACCCTATATATCTCCAATAATTTAAAAAAAAATTCCTTTGGTCGTATTTTTCTTTGTGTCTTAGAATTTAAAGTGTACATGATGGAAGTGCCCTGCCGTAAGTAAAAAAATTGTATAATCCCTTAAAATATGTTCCCTTGTTGTTTTACTGTCGTAATATTTCACCCGCTTTCTTTCTGTTAAAGAGAGAAGATTTGTTCGTTCATACCGTAGAGAAGCCAGGCGTGCACTCCCGGAAGTCCTTACGGTAAAATTCACATTTCTTCTATTTTTTTTTCTGCCGAACTGTGTGCCCCTCTATAAGTTTCTTATTTCTCTTTGTAGAGCTTCGAGTTTTCCATGACGTATTTTCGAGTGGTCTGAGATCACCGGCAGGGCACCAGCTCATTTCTATTATATTTATTATTATTTATTTATTTTTCCCTCTGTATATTATTCCCATATATATTTATTTTACACTAATCATTGGTTTTTTATTTTTTAACTTATAAAATCGCCGGTTGATATTTCCATAAATTATAATACGCTTAAAATTATATTCAAATTATCTGAATTATATTTAGGTATTAGCATGTCCTACAAGTGCCTATTTTTATTTCAACTATTGTCAGCGAATTCCAAGTCGATGGCTTGCTTGTTGATTTTTTTGAAACGTACATCGTAACTCTCTGTTACGGATTTTGTTTTTAAAATAATAACAAAAATTAGCACGCAAACTTGGTCTGCCTTGAGAAATATTGCCGACTATTTGTGATTATATAATATTGATATCATTTATAGTAAACATTGCCGGAATTTAAAAATAACAGTAGATAGTTAATACATGTATACGTAATT
Organism: Pissodes strobi; assembly: GCA_016904865.1. NCBI lineage: Eukaryota > Metazoa > Arthropoda > Insecta > Coleoptera > Curculionidae > Pissodes > Pissodes strobi. The sequence continues at coordinate 548,509 of MU181994.1, forward strand.
TACAGTGACGTCAATTATGTTGCTTTGACTGATGATATTATTTGAATTCTAGTATTATTAATTATTACCTCCCCTGGAATATGGCCAATATCTAAGGAAGACAATTGAATATTTTTTCGGTGTAAATTACCTATACAAGTTACAATTTTTTCGCTTAATTTGTAAAACATTATCGGTATACTTATGTTTAATTTATCATTAATAATAGGTGCCTTTTAGAAGATTTATGCTGCTGTCTGTATGGTTGTGTAGATTTAGAATTGTATGTAATGTACGACTGTAATTCTTCCTATTTCATCCATGGTTATTTATTTTACCTTTATATTTATATCTATTTACTTAATCAGTTTTCATATATTTATTCTGTTTTTCTTAAGCCTTATTGTATGCTCTAATCTTTTACAGTTTTATCTATTATCCTGTCGTGTAACTATCTCTATGTATTCTCTATGTTTTGTGCTGACACTTTTGTTATGTATTCTCTTTAATATTACTTCCTATATTTAACTCTTAATTTATTTTCCTTTATTTCTATTAGCACATTCTCGTTTACTATCTTTATATATACATCTACACATATGTATCCCTATCTAGATTCCCATTTCATCTCCTAGGTCGTCATGTTGTCCCAGTGTCTGTTATGATCTTCCCTATAAGGTACTTCTCTTTGACAGTTGGCTACAACATTCCCTATGTGACCTCTATATAATTGTGCTTTCCAGCTTCTCCTTTATATTAGTTCAATATTATAACTGTCGTACTCTCAACTATATAACTCTTTGATTCCTCTTATAATTAAATGCCTATGTGTTTTTCCCAGTATAGTACTATCGTTAGACACTTGCATTTAAAATTATAATTTGTGCTCTTCTAATGCCTCCGTGTTTTTACAATGATTTCCCAAATGTGGTACCTGTCATTAACACTTGCATTGAAAATTATAACTTCTCTAAGTTATAATATATACCTCCATTTTTCTCTATATGAACCTTCGTTCTCTTTGGACGCCAACATGTTTGCCTTATGATTTTCTCTATTTTCTCAGATACTGATCATCAACATTCACGTTCCAAATTCTATTTACATATTCCTAACATATTTGTCCTATTTTTATTATTTATATTCCCTAATTTCCTATATTTAGTTGCTTGGTTTCTCATTTCTTCTTAGTGTCTGGTCTCTTTGTATTTACTTAGTTTTGGTTACTTTTTGCTTAGTTTTTGGTTTCTTTGTGTTAACTTTTAAGTTATGGTTGCTTCCTAATTACTTAGTTACGGTTTTTAGTTATTTTTATTTATTTATTTTTTTGGTTCCCTCCGATCCTGGTCTGGTTCGATGTATCCCCCTAGTGTATTGTTTCTTTATAGAGGCTGTTTTCTTCTTATAATTACGCTGCTTTCTTCTAGTTACTGTTACTGTATGTACCTTATATAAGCGTTTTATATGATTTCAACTATGCTTTATGTCAACGCCTTTGTGTTTCACCTATACGATATTCCCAGTAGGATACTTTTCGTTAACACTTGCGTTTGCAACGGTAACTCTATTTCCTAGTTACTTTTCTCTATTTTACTCCTCAATATTTCACTTAATCCAACGCCCAAGTGTTTTTGCTATGAGTTTCCCAATACGGAACCTATCTCTAACACTTTGCGTTTAAAATTGTAACTCTATACTCTAGCTACATTTCTCTATATCTGCATAGACTGCTTATTTTTTCCTCTCATAAGGATGATTTTTTCTTTTATCTAAGGTATGATACTATTGATATTTGTGTTAAATTTTAAAATGGCTGAAAAATTTCTTCTTCATTGTGGTCCTCTTCTGTAATACTCAGTAATGTTGATTGATGGTATCTCAAATCTGAAGAGAGGCTCGTACACGATTTAACCTTGTGGATCCCAATGGCTATGAATTGTGCTCGCAGATTTATTTAATTCCGACGAAAGACAAAAAAAATTTGGCTGACCCTGCAATTAAAACAGCACCTGTCAAAAATGGCTTAGAAAGAAAATAACGATATATACTTATGTGTCCGGGAGTCAGAATGGCGTTACTTATAGAAAGGTCGAAAAGGCCCTTCCATCCCGTGACTTCATTGCATCTGAACCACCTCCGGGGTTAGGACTCTGAACGGCTGCCTCCAAAAAACGTCACTGCGGATCCGAACGGCACCTCGAAAGGATATCTCCTCGGCGAATCCATGGTCCTCGATCCGATGTACGGGGATCAAACGGCTGCCTCCAAAACGTGTCGACGACTGGAACAGACGGTCCTTCTGCTACTTGGTTCTCGGGATAAAAAATGGCGTTCTCCACCACGTGTCAACGAAGCTTCTAGGAGGGACCGGACTCGATCTAGTGCGTTTCCTTGAAATAATTTGCTAGTAACCTTAGAATGTATTTCACTTTTATTTTAGATTTTTAGGAGGCGTTTATAATTCGTTTTAGTTATATTGGTATGCTTTAATTAGGTTTCACTTTTATCTATGGTTCACTTTACTTTTTACTTTAAGCTTTACGTTACTTTTACACTTTACTTTTCCACTGACATCACTATAGAGGAGGTTCGATCTTGGTTCCCAGAGAAGCGTTTGGCCTTAATTAAAAGGGAACTACTTAACCAGAAAGTCAAGATCGGGAGGTTGACCTTGGTACCAGAAAAGCGTTTGGCCTTAATTAAAAGGGAACTACTTAACCAGATAGTCAAGGTCGGGAGGTTTGACCCTGGTCACCAGAAAAGCGTTTGGCCTTATTTAAAAGGGAACTACTTAACCAGATCATCAGGATCGGGAGGGTTTGAGCTTACAGGAGGAGCGTTTTGCCTTAATTAAAAGGGAACTACTCAACCAGAAGTTGTCGTCTACTTGATTTGCCCGTTCTTTTATACTAAATTTTGTTGATATTTGACTGATTGTTTTTAAAACATGTTTAGATAATACTCATAATATTTCATCCTTCAATGTCAAGTATCAAGTTCAAACATTAGACTGAGTGTTCTTTTGTTATTACGCTTTCTAGTTTACAATATTGACAGTTGAAAATCGACCAATTACCAAGTTTGACAGCCTGTGAAATCTAAACGGCCAACGATAGAACAAAACGGTTTGTACTTGCCTATATTAGTTTTTCATAAGCTATCGTATGACGCTAACTTTAGATTTAACCAGAGGTTAAAAAATTCCGGATAAATTCAACCTCTGGTTAAATATAAAGTTAGTATCAAATCATAGCTTATGAAAAAGGGATAAAGACAAGTGCGAACCGTTTTAGTCTCTCTTTAGCCGTTTAGATTTTACAAGCTGTCAAACTTGGTAAATGGTCGATTTTCAACTGTCAATATTTCAAAAACCGTTAGATATAGGTATAGGTTATTATTCATGAAATATGTCTAGATTTTATCGCGCAATCCAAATATGCAATAATATATGGGGTGTTCTATTTAAAATATCACAGTTATGAGTACTTTTTAGTAGAAGCGGCAACACTGCATTATCGAAAATATTTTAACAAGGTAGAGCTATGTATAGGACTAAATTTTCAGAATGATCCGTTGAGTGGTTCGCCAGAAACGTGTAAGACACCATCCAACGTGAGCCACCCTGTATATTACCACATTTTCTAAACTCGTATATCATTATCAAAAAATATGCCTAAAAACTATTAAAAAAAATAAGCATTCATTTTTGAATTATCCTTGAGCCTAGATAAAAGTGATTTAAACAGCGTTGCCATCTCTTGTTTGACATTTTTGAAAATATTTTGGAAAGTTTTATATATTTTTATTTATTTTTTGTTAAATTATTTTTTGTTGATTTCATACATACCAAATTTGGGCTGACTGTTTAGAACATAATATGACTAGGTGAAATATTTGATTCTAAGTTATTTCGCCTTATATTTTGGACACTTTAACATAAGCTAATACAACTGATTATAACAGCGTTGCCATATGATGTCAATATTGTCGCTATATGAATGCACACAAGATTCATAAAAACCATTATAAACAGATGTTAGACTTAGTAGATATTTATAAACGTTAATAGAAATAATGTTGTGCACCTGGGCCACACTGTATAAAACGGACATAACTAATCTCGAATTCTGATTTTTTTCGCTCTGTTTAGATCCACCTTGGCTGTTGCAAACTATGTATTTAGAATATTCAGTTTTTGACCACTTTATAATCATCCCCCTTTTAGTAGATTGTTGCCATGACAAACACTATAAAGCATTATGAAAATAAACTGAACGAAATCTGAAATGTTCGAGATTATTTGCTCATAAGTTAGCAACGATTATATTTAATGATCCTTGGCCTAGATAAAATTGATTTAAACAGCGTTGCCATATCCTGTTGGACTTTTTTGAATTTCTTTTGGGAATTCCTTCACACTTTTATATATATTTATTGTTAAATTCCTTTTTGTTGATTTCATACATACCAAATTTGGGTTACACATTAGATGAAATATTTAATTCTAATTTATTTCACCAAGCTTGAATATAATTTCCTAAACCAGCGTTGCCATATGTCATTTGACTTCGTAGGTTTTCCGAAAGTGGTTCTAAATGGGATGCCCTGTATATTTGTAATAAATTTCTGCATAGATTAGCTGCTTGCTTGTACATCATTATTTCAACATTTAGCTAAAAATTAATAAAATACGTACTTGTGTACCATACACCACCACACAGGATAATATTTTTATTTTATGCGAATTCCCTGACGCAAATGATAGGGCATACTATACGTGAAACCCCGGCCCATTCAACGGTCGATTCTTATCAGAGAAAGAGAGGAGTTGGCTTGAATTGTGTACGGGCCGGTATATCAAAATATCCCTCTCTACTTTCGTTACAGTTCGCCGTATCACACATTTTGTAACACGTTCGACAGCTTACGCTCTAGTTTTACTTCATTAATTGCTTCTTCTTTATACTGATAGCCACCAATTAGTGGCTCATTTTTATAAAGGTTGTTCTGTTGAGAATATTAATATACAATTTTGGGATAACGAATAGGATATAATGTAATTTAAATTTTTTTAGCCGAAGCAGTGTTGCCATATCTCGTTCGATCGCGAGGTTTTAGCGATATATTTTTATAGACATTTTCGCTGATTTCAAACATAATATCATCAAGTCTAATGGGTATTTCTTGCATTTTATATACAGGGTGTCCTAAATAGCGTGTGCCACTATTGCCATCTCTGAAATGGTAAGTGCTATGAGGTCGGTTAAATTAGAGAAACGTTGCCTTTTTTGGGGCCCATTCAATATTTGCGTACAGTGTTGCCAAATTCCTGTTAGTTTTTAGAATACAGAGTGATTTATGAAACATTTAATCGATTATTACAAAAAACTGTTTAAATATGAATGTTTTATAATATTTCTGCTCTGCAACATGGTAGCTTCCACGTTTCGTGTTCGGGCCACCACCATCAACTTAATTTTCCTAAATACGTACCTGGATTTTTTATTTCAAATTTAGGAGCTTCTTATAGCTTAAAACCAATGACTTATTCGAAAAAATACCTGTCCCTCTCTAACACATTAAGTTCTTATAGAAAGTGCCAATAATATGAATTTTTCGCATAGGTCATTGGTTTGGGCCATCAGAAGTTCTTAAAATATGAAATAAAAAGTCCGTATTTAAGAAAATTAGGTTGATGGTGGTGGCCCAAACACGAAACGTCGGAAGTGAAATTTGAAGCTGTCATGTTGTAGAGCAGAAAAAAAATCATAAAACTTTCAAATTTAATCTGTGTAGAATAATCGACAAGGGACTACCCTGTATATTTGACAAACATTGTAGACGCATCTTGAATGACCATAAAAAAGGGAACTTTCTCTAATTAAACCGCTTTTTTAGCACTTACCGTTTTAGAGGTAGCAATAGTGGCACACGCTACTTAAGACACCCTGTATATACAGCCAAGAGTTTTCCTTATGCTTTTATCCTCTTCAATATCTTAGTTTAAGTACGTTTCCCCTATTGAATTTTGGGTGACCAAATGAAAAAAATAATTGCAGTGTTGCCATTTCTCGTTCAATTTCAAAACGTCTGCTAAAAAACTGTAATGGAATTACGTCTCTCGCATTTTGGAGCGGTCATATACCGCCCGCATCTTTGCAGGCCTTTACGTCCGGACCTCCGTTATCCTTTAGGGTTATTTCTCCGAGATTGAATTTCTAATATGTTCTGTTTTTGATTAAATTTATGCTCGTAGTTTTAGTTTCGGGGGCCCTGTTAGGAATTTTAGTTCTAGCCGGGGAAATTGCCAAAGTTTGTTTTAAATTACCGCTCCATGAATTATTACTTCGGGTATTTTTGGAAAAGTTTTCGTAACTTTTCGGACAGTTTTGGCTAGTTTTGTGTGCGATGGGTACGAGCTTTTCTATGCTTAATTTAGTAAGAGAAACGTATTCGGAGTATTATTCCCGGAATAATTAGGACGTGGAGCTTTAAATATGATTATTATTATGTCGGGCTATTGTACTTATTATATAATATAATATACTTTGTTTTGTAGTGTGTATGAATAAGTTTCCACTGTAAATGAAAATTTAACGAAAAAGTAAAAAAGAGACGGTGTGTGCTTAAACCGCACGACAAAAGCGAAAAATTTAGCAAAGCGTTATTAAAAAAATTGAAATAATAGTTTCTTGAAGGAAAGAGGGCACTCTCGTGTACTGGGCAATACTCAAAGGTTGTTGTCGAGCCGAAAACGAGTATAAGTATACGGATCGGCATAATACATATTAAGTGCCTTGTTACTCGTTTGGCTGAAGTCAGTTCGAGCCTACTCTATACCCGGATGAGCGTTACAGGGTCGTGGAGCGTGATGCGAGATGGCTCAATTTGATTCAATAACCAGGGAAAGCGTGCTAAATGCGCCTTAAGAAGTTTTTATTTCATAATAAATTCTCACGCCAAATTAATACCGGCCAAAACTACTAACTGAATTTTAGCGTTAATAACAACCATAACAGACTATTACATATATACAATTTAGCCTTTAAAGCTAGGGGGCAATCAAAGATATAGAAACAAAATCTTTAAAAATGGGGTTGATTGAAAGTTCAAGTATGAATTTATTAACCCAAACCGAAACTGCTTTTTAAACTAGTTTAGGAATTACGTGGAGTAAGCTTTTCCCACGACTTTAAATAGATATTTTATTTCTATCGGAATTCGAGATATGCTAATCAGTTACATAATAATACGAAGATGACCAGTGGTCATTCATTCCAGCCAAACTAGTTTCGTAAGTCCAGGGATTTAATTTATTTGAGAAGCTTTTCGTATAAGGGATTTAACACAATATATGTTTCAGTGTGAATTTACAAGAAAATTACTTATGCTGGTTTGTAACGACATTTTTTCATAGGAACAGTTGCAGTAAATTTTATTATTTTTTACACTCGTGCCAGAAAATGTGCGGTAATTTCAAAATTCATTTTTTTGAAAATCGAAGATAACTTATTTATTTATTTATTTCTTCAAGCCATACATTCGAATATCGACAAGGCGCCGTCAACTTAATAAAACTTACACTTAAAATTACAATTACAGAAAAATAAAATCTACAATAAAGATTACAATATACAAAATAAAATAAATCACAATGTCGCAACACATAAACCAATACAATGATAAAGTTTAGAAATCAAATGAGTAGAGGCAACCTTCCTTAAAATCTTTTATAACATGTTGCTTAAATCTGTTAAAGTTTGTTATATTTCTTATTTCTGATGGTAGCTTCAAAAATGCTCTAATGGCTCTATATCGTGGTCCTCTCTCGAAAAACGTTGTTCGATGTTCAGGTATGTTAAGGCAATTCTCGGCTCTAGTACCAACCGGTACATCACCCCTACGGTTCCTGTTGGTCAGAAATAGATCAGGATGTTTCTTCACAAACAAAACCAGCGCAAGAAAATAAGGGGAAGGTGCTGTTAAAAATCCAAGTTGCGTAAAATATGCCCTACAAGATTGACGGTAAGGCAATTTCAACATGCAGCGAATTATTCGTTTCTGGGCAATGAAGATTTTTTTTGCTCCTGAAGATGATCCCCAAAACATGATTCCATATGAGATTATAGACTGTACGTATGAGAAATAAAAGATACGTAGATTTTTAATGGATACTTGATCCCTTATAGAGCGAATCACCATGCATACGCTATTCAATTTAGATCGCAGGCATCCAGTGTGAGCCTCCCAAGACAATCCACTGTCCACATAAACCCCAAGAAATTTCTCCCTCTCGACAATAGGTACAGACCTATGTTGCAGACCAACATACAGGGATGCGCTCCTGTTCCCGCCAATAATAACCTCCATGAGACCAGTTTTCTGTATGTTTAAGATAAAGTTGTTGGCCTCGCACCAATCAGACATGTGTCCGGTGGCCACAGTGCCAAGCTGAGACAGTTCGCCTCGGGAATCAGCAGACAAAATGACTGATGTATCATCCGCAAACTGACTTATCGCCCCAGGACACTGATCCCCGAACAAGTCATTGACATAACGCAGGAACAGAAGCGGACCCAATATTGATCCCTGGGGCACCCCCTGAGACACCCTCACAAGCGAAGATACACGCGGTCCAGCATCTCCTTCAACACACACACACTGGCTCATATCAGACAAATACGATTTCAATAGTGAGGAACCCACTCCCCTCACACCACACGCTTCCAACTTGCCCAGGAGTCTGAGATGGTTTATAGTGTCGAATGCCCTTGAGAGATCAAAAAATAATCCTGCCGTTATCCTTTTTTTATCTAGCTGATGAAAGATATGGTCGATAATATTAAAAATTGCTGCGTCCGTAGATTTCCCGGACCTAAATCCAAATCGATGTGGAACCAGCATCTTGTTTTGTTGCATAAATATTATGAGTCGGTTATAGATTGCTCTCTCCAGAACCTTCGACACTGATGGCAATAAAGATACTGGTCTATAATTGTCGATGTTGCCCCTGCTCCCTTTTTTAAAAACTAGGATCACCTTGGCTTTTTTCAAAGAACCGGGAAAAACACCCGTTAGGAAACATGTATTAATTATGCCAGTCAAGGGTTCAGCAACCAAATCAGCAACCTTCCTTAACAGAAACACCGGGACTCCATCCAAGCCAGCCGACCGCTTATTAGGTAGACGACTTATAATGTCAGAGACCTCACAAACATCAACAGGTGTAAGAAAAAATGTTGGGTAAGTATTACTACTTGATCTGGTAGCATTCAAAAGAAACGCCTCATTCAACAATTCTGCAACCAAATCAGGTTCTTCGACTATTCCCTTAGATGTTTCAAGCCTGATGTATAAGTTTTGATGCATCTTATTCGTAAGTTCATTAAAAATCCCCCAAACAGCCCGAACCTTATTCCGAGAAAGTTGAATTGTATCGTTGTGGTGATTCTTTCTCAACACAGAAATTCGTTTTCTATACATTTTCCTTTCCTTCTTGTACTGTTTTAAAATATTAGAATTGCCAGAATTTTTAGCAATGTTGTAGAGGTCTCTAAGATACTCAGAAAATTTCCTGATTTCAGGAGTTACCCAATTCTTCTTTTTGTCCCTTACTCTAGAGGTCTTCAAAGGAAAAAATAAATTAAAATAATAATTAAAGATGTTTCCAAATATTTCATACTTTCCATCAGCATCACTCACCGCATTCACCTCCGTCCACCTCTCGCTGATCAGAGCATTTCGAAGTCTTAAAATACCATCATTTGTGTAAAATCTTATTTGAGCATAGTGATCCGATAAATTTCATACAAACTTAGCAACATTAGGTGGAAAATTACTAAATATGTTATCAATGTGTGTCCCACCCGACTCATTCTTCCTAGTTAGACCGACGGAATGTGGCATCAGACCGTAGCTTTGGCAAAGGGAGACAATTGAATCAGACTCGGTGTTATTAACATTAAAGTGTACATTAAAATCACCAGCTAAAATTAAGTAATTCTTTGGAGAAAAGGTTGCCTCCAATATCTCAGACAATTTATTTAAGAAATCCAGGAACACACTGGATGGAGATCGATATACACAGATACATAAACATATACAATTTCTAAATTCAAACTCACTAGCGCAACACTCAAAATATTCATCCAAGCAGCGGTCAGCAACCCTTTGTAGCTTTGTAGCCTGATCATTCCTCAGATATATCGCTGTGCCTCCACCTCTTCGGTTAGCACGAGAAGAATATGACACCAACGCAAAGTTGTCAAGGTGTATTGCTTCAATATCCGCACCCTTAAGCCAGTGGTAATATATCTAATTCCATTATTTTATTCTTGATGCTTCGAATATTCAAATGAAGAATCCGAAGATGACGGTAATCATCGTTGATTGAGTTATTGCGACTTGTTATTTTCCTTATTTGGATTGGCAAGCCAGGCAAAAACTTTTTGAATAGTTCTGATATTTGGAGTTAATTATATTAGTGCAGATCATTGGAACCCACTGGTCTTTTCCCTCCAGCAGACTTACTAGGCGTTGTTCTAAGTCATCATTACCACTATGTCCTGTTGCTGCTACTTCAGCAATCCACTGGTCTTTTCCCAATCTTTTAGGTTGCCTGGCTTTCAGCATTGATGTCATATCACCAATTGAATTTGAGCTCAAGGAAAATATATTAGCAACAATATACTTTACTAGTTTAAGTTTACTGTGGTATGAAAACTTTGAATCTCGATCGTTATTGGTGACAAACCTATCATATGGCAGAAACCAACAATGCTTATATGCTCTCTGCACTGTCTTTTTTATTGCCAAGTTAAATTGGTATATGTTATTATTTAAGGCAGCTTTTTGAGTCATATATGGAGGGCCAATTATGATGACATTTGTATGCTCAAATTCATATAAAAAGTTGAGGCAGAAAACTTCGTCCAGGGCATTTTCCTGGATCGCCTGTTCAGGTCCCAAGAAAACCACCACAAAATCACTCTTGGTGAAATACTTGCTCAGAAGGATGTGTTGCTTGAGATCTTCGAGAACCACCCCAGAACTATACTGGGAATTGATTTCCGATTTACCATTTACGGCCAATTTAAATAGGCGTCCACAACCCAAAACACCCGATCTCTCACCAATAATCATCCTAGTGCTGGAACACTGATCACCACTGGCTGCATCCGAAGCAACGTGCAAACCGTTTATGGAGGCCTCAATACCCACAGATGGAGGTTGAATTGGATCCCCTCTTCCAGTGTTAGACATATCCCGCTCACAAATTTCGGATGGGTTAGCAAGGTTTATGGTCTGACATCCAACCTCCGTCGCCGAAGTATTTGTTTGGCATTCTGATTCTTTTAGGTCAACTGTTGTAGTTGTCTGGCTTTCTGATTCTCTTAGATTGATTGTAGTTGTCTGGCTTGCAGTATGTGATGCCTGACAAATCACTTGAACTGCCTTATGTGAACTGTTAATCCTTTCTTTTTGGCTTTCTCTATGATTTGTTTTTATTGAGGTTTGAGTTCCTTTACTGTCACATACCTTGTTATCAAACACTGCAATCATATCTGCTTGTTTTTCGATTTTATTTTTAAGGTGGGAGATAATGGTATTTTGTTCTTCCATCTTGTGCATATATTGTTCTTGGTCATAAGCTTCAGTCTCAAATGACTTAGAACTTCTTTTCAACTTTTCAATAAATATGTCCTTTTGTTGAATTTCTTCTTGCAGTTCTTTGATTTGTTGCTTTAGACATTGATGATAATCAAATTCTACCTCGCTGAGCATTTCGTGTTCAGCACATTTTGTTGAGCAGAAAATCAAGTTCCCGCGAATTAAGGTATACTGCTTAATATCCCTCTTTGTACAACTAGGATGGAATACATTATTACAAGATATGCAAACCATGTTTTTTTGAATTTTTCTACAACATTTGAATGTTTCAGCCATTATTAGTACAATAGAAACTAACAATCAGAGACCGCCGCACGCCGGGAAATATTAAATTGAAATCCGGCAACACTGAGACCCGATATGCGCCAGGAACCAGTAAATTTCCAAAACCAAAACAACACTTTTTAGAGTCAAACAAAAGCTATCTTTACTTACAGCCAATGCTGGTAATCCTATTGACACTTTTCTGCACATGAAACTAATTAAAAACTCGTAATTTATGTAAAAATCGGCATAAATAGAGTTAAAACCAAAACAAACACGCGGCGACGTTGCCGTTCTCGAAAAAAAAATAAAAAAAAAAAAATAATAATGGATAATGGATGTAATATGACGAGGTAGCATTATCAAAACGATTTAACTACAGGGAGAAAGCTGTAAAATAACCTATGTTGTTTGACAATTTTATTAAAATAATGCTTTTTTAAGTGTAAAAAAAATTGAAAAATAATATATTATTATGAGAGAAAGGATTACAGACAAATGGCTATTGAACTATGATTTCAAACATTTCGGCTGTAAATGTTTTATTTGAGCGAAAACAAAATTGAAAAATATAATTTATATTTATCGCAAAATAACGCAGATACGCCACAACAAAGCACTCAAATTCCTGCCGATTCTGAGAAATTGGGACACCTGACAACCTTACACATACAGGCAATAAATAATATTAGATGACATTAAATTATTTGTTTTATAAAGTTTTCTTTTATGACAGTGGCATACACACTAAAGGAAGATCCTATGGCACTCGACGAGCAGTGTGTGTGAGAAGATATTATTGATTGACACGGTTCTTGAATAGTTATAAGTTGTAATTAGAGGGAAACAAATGTCCTGGGAGTGAGTTCCACAGCGATGCAGTGCGGCAGACAAAGGAGTTCTTGCAAAGCGATGTTCTTGGTGTTTCCAATTGTACGACGAACTGGTGCGCTCTTGCCGTCTGTCGTGACTGCCTGACAGGCGTTGCCAGGGGCGAGGTGAGGCGGGTCAAATCCTGAGAATATCTCCCATGAAAGTATTTGTAAAACAGGGACATCTCGGCCGCATGTCTATGGTGTTCCAGAGTATTCAGATTCCAGGACGCTAACAAAACACACAGCTCTCTTCTGAATGTGATCCAGCAGCTTTAGGGTGTGCATTGGTGCGGCCCCCCCCCCGATGTGAAAGCAATATTCTAAGCACGGTCTTATTTGCGCTTTGTAGAGCAAGAGTAACTGCTGCGGTATATAAAGTTTCTTTGTTGCGAAATAGCTCACCAAGTTTCTGTTAGGCTGATCTTGCGATGTTAGCAGTAACGTGGTCATGCCAGGACAAATGGTCGATCCTGCCATAATGATGTCAGTACCCGCCGTATTAGCCCTCTTGGTAAATGTAGCTGCTTGGGTCTTTGCTGCATTGAACCGAACCAAATTTCTGTCGCTCCAAATTTGAACTTTCTCCAGGTCTTTATTAATTGATATAATCTGCTCCTGTCTGCGGTAATATTTTTTAGTTTTATGTCATTATTGGAAATGTTTAATAATATGTTGTCTCACTTGGGTAAACCCAATTATCATTTAATTATAAGTGGCAATTTTAATGTAAATTTTTTAACTCCCAGTTTTAACTTGTCACTTTTTAGGGACCTCATGGGTGCTCATGATTTGGTTTTTAAAATTGATCGATCCACTAGAGTCTGGGAGGTTTCGGCGACTTGCATAGATAATTTCTTGGTGAATGGCGTGGATGAGTGTTACTGTGAGGTTGTTAATCTATACGTATCTGATCACTACGCGCAATATATGTGTCTTAAAATACATGAAAAGACAAAAAAAATCGATAGAGAAAAGCTGTATGCGTAGAAACTTTGTTAAGAGCAATATGGTTGCCTTTTTAAATTTCTTGAAAGAAGAAAGCTATAATGAAGTCATGCAGTTTTCGTGTTCAAATGATGCTTTCAATGCATTTGCACGGATTATCTTTTATTATTTTGAATTATCATTTCCCCTAAAAAAAATTATCTTGCAAATTATAACTCAAAACGAATTATATTAAGTCCTGAACTGAGAAGGCTTGAAGAAAGGGTAACTTTATTTACTGACTTAGCTAGGTATGACAGAGCATATGATATTAGTAAGAGATTGAATGTTATATACAGGGAGAGACTGAAGGTATACATGCGCAATAAAAATGACCAGAAGATTTTAAATGCTGACAATAAATCCAAAGATATGTGGCAATGTATTAAAAGTATTCAAAAGGCCTATGACAGAAGGAATATTAGCATTATGTTCGACGGTAAACAACTTTCAGGTGAAGAAATAGCTGATAAATTTTGTGCTAAATTCACCTTGTCTAAAGAGTCTGAATCTTTGGACTTATCGTTTCTTGACAAGAATGTACCTCTAAACAATGTGTCTATTTTTCTGTCTCCTGTAGGTAGTCATGATATTTTGAATATAACTGATAAACTAAAAAAATCGAATTCCAGTGGACACGACGGTATCTCTAATAATATTTAGAAAAAGTATAGCAGAAATTGTTTCGTATTTAATAACTCTTTCCATAGAAAAGGAAATTTTTCCAGATGCTCTAAAACTGGCAACCGTCATCCCCCTATACAAGAAGGGAGACCATAATGACTTCAATAACTATCGTGGAATCAGTCTTTTGTGTAATGTTTCTAAAATGTATGAGTTGGTTTTAAAAGATCAACTTCAAGCATTTTTCTACAAGAATAATTTGCTATCACCATTTCAATTTGGCTTTCCGTCAAATCAAAGCACAGAAACAGCACTATGTGAATTTTAGCGTATCATTATTGATTCTCTTGACAAAAGGTTGTCGGTGCTGGGGATGTTTATCGACTATTTTCGAGCCTTTGATGTCGTTGACCATGAACTACTGCTTTATAAACTTTTTCGGTACGGTGTACGGGGTAAACCCCGAAATTATATAAGGATATTTATTTAAGAAGACAGCGTGTTTTGGGGAATCAGACTCGAAGTAACTGTAGAGTTGTTGAAAATGGTGTATTTGTATTTGTACACGCGAGTGGGTCCAAATAGGACCCTCCACTGCGACCCTTGGTCTATTGTGGCTCACATCGGTGTTTTCCACTATGCCAGAGGTTCGATCCTTTTCAAGAAATAGAACAGGTTTCTGGGGTGGATAGTTTTCAAATCTGCAAGTGTGATTTGAGTATTTCCAAAGACTGTTTGTCTGGTTCTTTCCAATGCTGGACAGTGGCATATAACATGCTCCATTGTTTCTTCGTCTTCCAAGCACAAGCGGCATTCCGTTTCTTCGGAGAGCCCTATCATGTTCATGTGGCTTATTAGCCGACAATGGCCAGTGTACATGCCAACTACAGCCTGTACCTGCTGCCGGCCAAGTTGAAGAAGCTGTCCGGTTATCACTCCTGATGGCAGATTCACCGCCAACTTTGAATGAGTTAGGCCTGGTAACTCTCTCCATTTATCTACAAATTGATTTTGTGTCCACCTGGAGAGGGCTTCTTAAGCTGTGTTATAAGCTATTCCCAGTACTGGTTCTGGTCCTATGAAGGCCGTTGCGGCCGCGTGCTTCGCAAGAGCATCAGCTTTTTCGTTGCCTTCGTATCCTGTATGTCCAGGTATCCAGATCAGTGTAAGTTTGTTTTCTCTCCCTAGTTTGGTGAGTAGTTCCTGGCAGTTCCGTACTGTCTTGGATAAACATCGGCTAGAATCAAGAGCTTTTAGAGCTGCTTGACTGTCCGAGAAAATTTTGATTGACTTGCCTTTCCAGTTTCTATCGATGAGCCACTGTGCACTCATATCAATGGCCTTAACTTCAGCCTGAAAAATGGTTGCATCTTTGCCTAGGGAACATTTAAGCTCAACCTTACCATTCCATGCAGCGGCTCCCGTACCATCATTGGTCTTGGAGCCGTCAGTGAACCAACTATTCTTTGTTCTTCTCAGATACTCAGAGTCTTTCGCCCATTCGTTTCTCTCTGGTAGGAGGACGTCATAGGCATGGTAATAGGTGGTTTTGGTAGGCATAACATCTGATGGTAGACCCAACACACTGTCCCGCTCATTGGCATTTTCCATGATGATCGCCTGCGGATTGTTGATCACCGCCTGTGTCAATCTATACGTCGCCCATCTAGCCTCCCTCACCAGCACTATTAGAAGAGGTGGCAAATTTAGAAGACACTCACGCGCTTCCGTGGGTGTAGTGCCGAAAGCGGCATTAATTACCAGACACGCTTGTATTTGTAAGGTAGATAATTTGATTCTCGCGGAGGTCTGTAAGCTCTTAGAGTACCAAGCTACTGCCCCATATGTTATCATTGGTCTTATGACCGCGATATAGAGCCAGTGCATTTGTTTGGGATGTATGCCCCATGTTTTGCCGCAAATGCGTCTGCAGGTCCATAATCACAGTTTCGCTTTTGCGGCAATTTTATCCAGATGCGCATTTCAGTTAAGTGTTTTATCTAAGGTAATTCCCAGATACTTCACTGTATTTGCAAATGGGATAGTTTCTCCTTTGGGTGAAGTTGGTCTTAGGTTTTCCAACCTTTTCTTCCTTGTGAACGGTACTATAACTGTTTTGTGTGGGTTCACAGATAGTTGTTCCCTTTCACACCAGTCATAGATCACGGTTAGCACCTCTTGCAGATTCTCTGAAATAGTTCTTTGCAAGTTGCTTCTTATCAGTATTACTAGATCAGTCGCGGATGCCTGCACCTCCACATCCCACAGCGAGAGGACCGCCAGCAGACCATCCATCAGGAGAGACCCTAGAAGGGGCGACAAAACGTCGCCCTGCGGACATCCTCTAACAGTCCTGAATCTGTAGCTCTCCCCCTGTAGGGTTGTTGTGCCCACTCTGCAGTTTAACATACTTTCGATCCAGTTCCTTATTTGTGGTTCAACCCCTCTTTCAGCTAATGCTGTGTATAAGGAGTTGTTCCACCAAGTGGTTCCTCTGTTGTCCCTTTTAGTCTTGACTGGACAGTTCTCATGATAAGCCTGTCTTCAGTTGTTCCGAGGCCAGCTCAATCTCATCTCGATTTGATATCTTTGCAATAGAGGTCCGCATCTGCTCCTGAAGGGTAAGACTAAAACCAGCCCAATCAGTGCACTTAGGATCCCCGTATTCAAAGATGGGTCTTTCCCCTGTTTTCAGATTGAAGAGAATATGTCTATGATCAGAGCACGAGGGCTCTGATGACACTATGCAATCTGAGATTCTTGTAGATAAGAGATTATCACTGATCGTTAGATCTAATACCTCATGCCTATTGGCAGTTACAAAGGTTGGTTATTAACAACCAGCCCCTCCCCTAGTAAATAATTGTATAATGACTCACCTCTTTGGTTGGTGTCCGTGGTGCCCCACACTGCATGGTGCGCATTGGCATCACATCCAACCAATAGATGGATGTTCTTCCTCCGACTGTAGGCGACCAAGTTCCGCACTTCAATTGGAGGAGGTTGGTTTGCTTCAGCGTCCCCAGGAAAGTAGGCATAGCAAACGATCATATCCGTTGTGCCCTGTCCCATGGGTATTTTGACAAGCGCTATCACCATGTCCCGCGAGCAATGATCTGAAATTTTGAAAAATTTTATGTTGTTTTTGATTAAGATACATGCTCTGGGTCTATTTCCAGAGCAAATTATCTTACCTGATGTATTACCTAGGCCTCCTATTTGGCCTGTGGTTGATAGCCAGGGTTCCTGGAGAAGGGCGATATCTACCCGCCCTTCATTAAAAGTTTTGCCAAGGATGTATGAAGCAGCCTTGACATGTTGCAGATTGGCCTGCAGAAAAATGGTCTTATTTTCCATTTTTCTTCCCAGTCTGCTCTTCCAAGGGGGCCCAACCTCCTTGTTTTTTCGACCCTTTGGTCCCCTTGGCAGGGATGGACTTTCCTTTCCCTTTCAGGGGGCCTGGTCGAGGTGCGACATTTTTTGAGAGGCATTTGGCTCTCTCTCTCTCTTTCTGCCACCCGATGTTGAAGCTGTTGCGTCCACCAATCCGGTCTCAGGTTTAGAAGCTCCTGTGAAGACAGGATCAACCCTGCCTTCAGCTTCCTCCTGAGGGGTTTCGGCGGAAGTGCCAGTCTCCTGTTCATGTGGGGCATCTCTCCGTTCCTCCCGTGGCTTAGGACGGAATTGGACCTGTCCAAATCCAAAGAAGGGTCTGAAGTCCATCTCCTTCAGAGTCGCCATTGATTCGTCATCAATGGCGAATGTCCAGGTTTGTCCTGGACCTGATTCTTTCCGGTGTAGAATTGTCCACTCCCGGATGTTTAGACTGCGGTTCATATTCCGCAGTCTTGTAAGAACCACTTCCGATGTAAACCGTTTGTCGTTATCATCGGGTATGTATGCGATGCATATATGTGGTTTTGGCATGTCGACTCCGCTGACGGCTGTTAGTTGAGCATCCTCCCATGGCTTCAGGACGGTTACTACGTTCTTAAGCCATGTCATGCTCGCGTCGTCAGCGTAAGTCATTTGCAGCCAGCCTGGCCTAGCTGCACATCCCAGGAAGCGAACTTGAGGTCCGTCTTCCGTGAGCTTGTCTACAGACGTCATTATGGCGTTCTGTATCAGCCTAGTTTGACTGTTATCCAATGAGGCAGCCGGGGCATCAGTGTGGACTATACCAACCCTAATACCCCGCAGTGCCGCCCCATAGGATAAGCCAGGGGTGGTTGTTCCAGCCCTGTGCTTCTTTGTCTGTTGTTCAGGTGTGTTGCCGTCAGATCGTGTGCGTTTTCCGCCCTGTAATCTGCTGGTGGAGGGGCGGTCTTCCTGCTCCCGAATAGTGGACAGTTGTCTCCGTCCACTTCCCGGGTTCAGGTCTTCCTTGTCCCCCTTTTTTTCCCTCAAGTGCCTTTTTCAAGGCTGTGGGGTAGTCTAACCCCTTTTGAAGGAATCGTTTTAGACGTTTTTTCGCCGAATTTGGTAGCCTCCTTTTCCTGAGAGTAGGTTTCTCAAGAGCGGCCAGTTCCCCTTCGGTCTCACTCCTCTCTTCCTCTGTGGTGGTCAAGCCTAACAGGCTTCTTTCCGCCCCAGAAGAAAGGCGACTGGTTTCAGGATTGGTTGGTTTATTTCCAGCCTCTCGTGTTGTTGTTGTGGGGTTGAGGTTGGTCTGTCCATCCTCAGCCTTCATTGGTTCAGGGACTTGACCCTCCCTGGTGGCTGAATTCTTTTGGTTTTGATCTGCCATAAAACATTCCCACGAGTAGCTAGGGAAAGGAGTCAACCACAGTAGAGCCCTGCATTGCTGTGGAGGGGCATAAGAATACGACAGGATGCTGCCTGGTTTCCTGAAGGCACGTTTGAGACATCATAACCCTGATGCCATTCAGTCCTTGGTAGGTATGCTACATCATGACTTGGGGGAATTTTTCGACTTGCCTAGCCTAGATCCGATGTCTTCAATTAGCTAGCAGGGGCAGCTCTGGCAGCATGTGGCTTTTCGCTCACGGACATCGGTCTTGACGCACTTGAAGCCTATACCAGGAATGCACCGTAGTCCATTCCTAGGATACACTACAAGGAGCCCTTGGTCGAGACGTCTAACCGATCTCGTATACCATCACCCCCCGTTGTACCTCAAGGGTCTATTTTGGGTCCTTTTTTTTTGACTTTTGCCAATGATTTGATAAATTATGTTATGAGTACAACTGAGAATGTCTTTGTAATTTCATATGCGGACGATACTAATGGCAGGGGCGTCACTCCCCGTAATCAAACTGATCTCACCAGTTTGACGTTCCTGCCTGCTAATACAATGCAGCCAGCCCTCTTGTCACAAACTGTCATTGATCAGCTCCAGACTTTGAACTTCGTTTATGAGAGATCATTGTTTTAACCTCGATTGTGTATAGCAGTAAATGCCAAAATATTATTAAACGACATATTTTATCCTTAACCAATACTTTCTTAGCCATATTATCTCTGAATCACTATCATTTAATTTCGAGGCTTCAGAAAAACACAGAAAAGTTATTGGAGACTGAACACGTTAAGACATATTTTAGCGATCCGCAGATATGCATGCCTACCCTTACCCCATAAAATAAGTAATAACCGCTTAAAATCTCGGTTTACAACCACGCCTATTATTTTATTTAGGAGCCTATTTTGCCCGTTTAAGGGCTATTTCTGCTCGACGGCTTTAGGGACGTTCTGGAATCTGGCCAATTTAAATGACAAAACGCGCCCATTAACTCTAAGACCCAGAAAACAGATAAATTACACCATAGTAAGGTTAAATTGTGTAGATTTGTGTGTAGTTACGGCACGGCTTCTATTAAAATTTCTGGGGAGCGGTCGCGTGGGGGATTCTTAGGTCATTAGACGGATTTTAGTTATTGAAAGTATAATCGATTATTAATTAAAAGTGTATTAATATATTTTCTGATAAATGTGGAAGTGTTTTAAGCGCATTAAGTTCTATGAGCTAACTAACTCCCTTTTAAGGGGACCCCATAGTACTACTAATTTCGAGCCCGTGTAAAAGACGTGAAACATGTCAAGAGCATATTGACTAATTTTAAGTTCATAAGACCATTGTTTCTCTATTGAACAGTGAAAACCGCAGTTTTGTATCGTTTTTGATTAATTTTTGCATTAGGATTTTCTGATGATCTCCTGTTTGAACGCGTTTTTCGTAAAATTGTTATAAATACCTAGAAGCAAATAATGATATTTCCATAGATTAAAAAAAATAGGTGTTTTGAAGGAAGTTAAAGAAGTTGAGTTAAAAATTGTAAGAAACTGTAATCAAGTTTTAAAAAAATCATATTTCATTGATGAGATACACTTTTTTTGTGCAAATGTTAAGATGAAGACGAGACGAAACAAATATAATAGTATATTTCGTCTCGTCTTGCAGCATCAGCATCACTAATTTCATTTAACTGCAAATATTTTACGCTCCAGATGTAATAGGTACATTTCTATTTGACCATTAACGCCTTGGATCACGCTTATATAAGCATTTTTCTTTAAGTTGCTTCAGTTCGATCTAGGGATTCTATCTCTCTCTCTTTCTGTATCAAAGATTTGATAGTTTAATTATTAGCAAATTTCAATTTCTACTTTGCATTTATCGGAAACCTAACCACCGAAAATAACGGCGACCCCAAGACGGATCGAATCGATTCTAAATCCTGGACGAACGTGTTTGCCTCACCCGAGCATAATTAATCAAAATATGTTCGTTTCTGCGTGTCAGGTCCCGTCAAGCCCGCTTACTTAAGGTCTATGTAATTTCCTTACTTATACCTCTACCACTCCTTCCACCCGCCGAGCTTTTCTCGGGACGATACTCGCGGGGTCGTGCAGGTCCGGATTCGTCAATTAGTCCAAAGGCAATAATAATATTTCGTTCTAATAACAATTTAAATTATATTATTCACAAGGTCCCTATGGTATCATCATCGTTTTGAAGAAACTGCAGGTTTTTAAGAGTTAATTTAAATATTTAATTTCTTCTATTTTCATATACGGCGTTGTCAGCTCGTATCTACTTTATGTAGGGGAAGGTTGCCTAAATTGAACCGCCACCTATATTGGACCACCATACTTCTCTCCGAAACTACGAAACCGAAAATTCACATGGCAATATGGCAACTTACTCCCGCCTAGAGACCTTGATTAATACCGAACTCAACTAGTTGTCGGCCAGCGTTTGGCGTGTGCAGCGAAAAATGCTAATTTCTCCATTTTGATGTAAGAATTGCACTGCGTCCCTAAGCAAATACAGAGTCACTGTCAATTCCTAAGGAAAAACTGTTATTACCTGGTTATCAAGTAAGTTTTTCCTTATTTATTCCCCCCTATTATCTAGTCACGTTGTTTTTTTCTTTTTCTCTACGGTGTAGTGTTGTAAAAACACAAGGTGGTTGCCTAAAGTGGCCCACCATGTGGTTTCCGAAATTGGACCGGTCCAATAAAGGATCCCGATTATAGAGATTTACAAAACACTTGTTTTATATTTAAATACACAAAAAAATAAACAAGAAATATTTCTACACAATTAAAAAGTACCTATGTCTGGTCTAATGTAGGAAACTAACAAAATTTTTTGCCTCTAGGCAATGAGAAAAAAGATAGAAAAACATATGGACAGTGGTGTGTACAAGATATGAAAAAAGCTATAAATGCTTATAAAGAGAAATAATATGGACTTAATGAAACATGCCGAGTATTCAACATTCCAAAAGCGACATTTAAAAAGCATCTTGAATCCAAAAATAAATTTGCCAATAAAGATGTCAAAAGCTTTGGACGAAAAACCGTGTTTTCCAAAGACCTTGAGGACGCACTGGCTAATCATATTCTTTATTTGGAAAAAATGTTCTTTGGAGTGACAATAAAGGACGTGCACAAAGCCGCTTTCGAATTAGCTGAAAAGAACCAAATAAAACATACTTTCAACAAAGAAAAAGGTTTAGCTGGAAAAAAGTGGTTCTACGGATTCATGCGACGACATCCTACTCTCACACTCAGACAACCGGAGTCCACATCCATAGCATGATGCAAGGGATTTAATCGCGAAAATGTCAACACACACACAATTTTTTCGATATCTTGGAAAGAACGGCAGATGAAAATCAATTGACAGCTGCTCAAATTTTCAACATGGATGAGTCGGGATTTTCGACGGTGGCAAAAAGTGCCAGAAGATTTTAGCAGCAAAAGGAAAGCGCCAGGTCGGGACAATTGCAACTGGTGAGAGAGGAGTCAATATTACGTTTGTTGTTTGTGCAAGTGCTTCTGGACAGTTCGTCGCCCCAATGATTATTTTCAAAAGAAAAAGAGCAAATCCTGATTTGAGGACTGGTGCTCCACCCGATTGTCTGGTGGAAATCTCGGATACTGGATACATTAACACAAACATATTTGTGACCTGGCTTAAAAACTTTATAAAGTGTGTAAAACCATCAGTTATCAGCAAGATTTTGCTTGTTTTGGACGGTCACAGCACACACTCCAAAAACCTCGAAGCGATTGAACTTGCTCGCGAAAATGGTGTTATCCTGTTACAACTCCCTGTCCATACGACCCACAGATTTCAGCCATTAGAGGTGGCGCTTTTTAAACCCTTAGAATTGTATTATACCGAGGCAAATGAAAAATGGCTAAGGTCACATCCAGGATTAGCTGTCTCGCAATACCAGATCGAACAGCTTATTGGGGAAGCCTATCCCAGAGCTGCGGTTATGGCAAATGCTATGAACGGTTTCAGAAAAACTGGAATTTGGCCCGTTGATCGAAATGTTTTATCAGACGTAGATTTTGCTCCTGCGGATGTCTTGACAAGAAATGAACCCATTGACAGAAGTTACCATTCTGAAGATGAATCAGATTCTGATGACAGCGACTATGAGCCCCTAGCGCGCTACGTGGCCTCTTTGAACCGTAACGTATTTAAATCCACATCTCAGGCAGTTGCGTCGACTTCCGGTCTAAGTCTTATCAAGAAAGAGAAAGCATCTACTTCAAAGGCCAAAGCATCATCTTGTTTGTCTGCAGCACTGCCCAAAGCCAATGATTCTAAAGTAAGTGCGTCCACTTCATCAGAGGCTAAAGCATCGACTTCGCGTGAACCTACGTCTAATGACATTGACAAAGAGTTACAAGTCACAGCAACTACTTTCGCACCTAAGAGGTCAATCAAGTTCACGCCTAATGTCGAGGGTTTAGGAGCAAAGGAGCCTAAGCGTCTGTCCGAGCCTGAGGAAAGGCCCTCTTCTGCTTCCAAAAATGTGTCAGCGTTAATCGAAGAAGACCTAAGAAGCCCAGTTGTAAAACAAGCCAAGAAAACATCACGAGACGCCCAGAAGGCACAGGTACTTACTGCAAATCCATATAAAGCTGCTAAACAGGCAACTTCAGATAAGAAGAAAACTGTAAAACGTAAAGTTCAGCTAGATTCTAGTACTACTAAGAAGGCAAAAGTAAATGAACTCGAGTGGTATTGCAAATTTTGGAGAGAATGTGTCGTTGAAGACATGATCCAAAGTCTGAAGTGTAGAGACTGGGTATATGAATCATGTGCCAATGTGCCTTCAAAGGAAACGTTTATTTGTGATTTTTACACTGGTGATTAGACTGACAGTTTTAGGCTTTTTGATATCGTGTTTATTTGATTGTGTTTAACCCAATCATGATGTGTATATTTTCTTAGTGTTACCTACTTTTAAAACTTTAGGTTATGTTTTGCATGCATGTTTTTTAAATTCTTTGTCGTTTATTTTACTTTTTAACATATGAATATTTTTCTAAGTTTTAACAAAGTAAAAAAAATTCAAAGAATTTTCGAATAAATCTTATTTTTTTGTGAAATAATTTTTTTTAAAAAATTATAAGGACAATTTTATATGACCTTACTTGTTAAACAAATTTTTTATTGCATTAAATCACATGGTCCAATTTTGGAACCCGCAGGTCCAATTAAGGAAACCAGTTTCCCTTATTGAAACACTTGCAAAGGTTTTTTAAAACGGTTCTAAATAATAAAAGATTTCAAAACAAAATTCTGAAAAAATTCCTGCAAGTGGTCAACATCCCAAAGGGTCCTAGGAAACAGTTAAAAGATTAATTTTATGTTATCATTAGAAACTATGATAAGAAATCTAAAAATCGGTCCAATATAGGCAACCTTCCCCTAATATTACAGGCTTGTGTATTTTTATTTAAAATAAGAAAATTGATGCTGGCATTGGCCAGCCGACATCAAAATGAAGACCCTGTATGTATGAAAATGCAATAACCCAAAAAACTAACCCAAACTGAGGAGATGAAAAATTATTTAAAATATGACTTAAGATTACCTGAAATAGTCTATGGACAAATCGGGCAAAAGGGGGGGTTCCTGAAAAACCATGCCAATTTTATGCCGAGAAGCTAACTTTGTTAAGAGTAGCTTATAGATCACGTTTTGACTTGTTGTCATTCTGGTAAATGCGTTTTTTCAAGTTATTGCCTCCACCACTTTTTTTTTTGCGTGACACTAATAAAAACGCTGTAACTTTCTTAAAAATTACCATAGAGAGTCAAAAATAGCAGCAAACGATTCAGTGAAAACACACGAAAAAATTATTTTCTATAAAAAAGTTAAAAATTTTGCTTCATTTTGTCACAAAAAATAAAAACTAAATTTTAAATTTTTTTTAAGCAGTTATTTATTTTCAGAAGCCATTTGCAACTATATTAAAGCAACATTTGAAAAAAAGTTTTCAATAGAGTAAACATTTTTCTTCGATATATTTAATTCAATGAAAAAAACAAATTGGTTGTCAGCAAAAAGACCGACGCGCGAAGGTATTTTTTACCACATGCATAGGTAAGCTGAATTAGAACCACTTCCCTTTATCGCAGGGAATTGAAATTTGGCATGTTGATATTCAGTTCCAATGACAATGCATTTTTTTGGTAGGGATGACCCGATTCAACCCCTAGAAAGGGTTATATAGATGCTTTATTGTCAAAAAATTTTCCAATTTGTAGACAAAGCTAGAGTACAAAATATACAAAACATATAAAAACACAAATAGAAATATACAATAAAAAGAAAAAGAAAAACCTAACTATACAAACTATACAATTGTACAAATTGTACGTGGTCAAAATATGTAAAATATTAAATATCAAAATATTTAACATCAAATCCTAAATACTAAACACCAAGCATTAAACATGAAATCATTAAACCAGTGTGTAAGATGCTCAAAATTAAGTATTAATTAAAAAAAAGTCGTTGACTGCGTATAAGGCTCTCTCCAGTAAGTATAATCTCAAAGCTCTGCGAAATGCGGGAAAAGATGTTATTGACTTCAGTTCAAATGGTAGATTATTGTGCATTTTTTTTGCATTGTATGTACAATATAGAGCTTATAACTAACTCTGAGCGTGGCGTTGGCAGATAAAGATCATGCTCCGTATTCCTAAGTGAATAGTTGTGAAATGGTCTATCTGGAATGGCAGATACGTGCTTGCGGATTAAGCAAACCGATTCAAATATGAATAAGGAAGGAAGAGTTAAAATTTTAAATCTTTTAAAGAAATCCTGGCAGTGAGTTCTACTGTTTAGTCCCAGTGAATATCGAACAGCTCTCTTTTGTAGTTTGAAAATACGCTCAAATTGAGTCGCACAACACGTACTCCAGAATGGAAGGGCGTATCGGAGGTGCGACTCAAAAAGGGCATAATAGACTGTTCTAGCAGTTGACACGCTAAGTTCCCTGGAAACAGTTCTTAACGCAAAACAGGCAGAACTTAATTTTTTTGATAAGACATCGATGTGCAAGTCCCAGTTCAAATGGCTGTCCACAACAAGCCCCAAAAATTTCACAGATTCAACGACGTAGATAGTGCTGTTATTAAGTACAAAAGATTGTAACGTACTGTCACGACTAACAACCATCCGAACGTTTTTGTGCTACCCTATAGAACTAGCCGCCCCGCCGTGCCCCTCGCTTCTCTGTATGAATCATCGACCG
>MU181994.1:574949-597970 GCA_016904865.1 Pissodes strobi
TTGAAAAATAGCAAAGTTGTAATTCTGTTAAGAACCCACGGGAAAAACGTAACAGTACTTTTATATGACACAACTTTAGTTTTAGAAACGTTGAGGCACAGGAGATTAGAATCACACCACGATTTAATAATGGTGATTAAGTCACTAGATACAGTTCTATGAAGCGCCGTAATATAAGGATTGCTCCAAGTGAAACTATTATCGTCCGCAAAGAGACAAACTTTACCGCTAATGTCCAGACAAGCAATGTCGTTGATAAACAGCAGAAACAAAATGGGGCCTAGTACTGAACCATGGGGTACTCCACAATCTATTGGCCTGCAAGAAGACATCGACGTATCAACCCTCACAAGCTGACTTCTGTTGTTAAGATACGACTTAAACCATTTGAGAGGCACTCCTCTGAATCCGTAGTACTGCATTAAGATATTATGATTTACACAATCGAAAGCTTTAGAGAAATCACAGTAAATGGTTGCTGTAGAGTGATGGTTGTTCAGGTTGGAGTATACATAATTAAAGAGAGAAAACATAGCATCATTTGTGCATATGTTACTTAAAAATCCAAATTGATGGGTAGTAAGTATTTTATATTTAGAGAGAAAAGATAGAAGCCTTTTTTTAACCAATCTTTCAATGATCTTTGATAATGTGGGAAGTAGTGCAATTGGGCGATAGTTCGAAGCTTAGTCTTTATCTCCTCCTTTATGCAAAGGAATAATTATTGCCGTCTTAAGACAGTTTGGAAAAACCCCATTTTGGAATGACTTGGTAATTAAAGCAGTAAGATGATTTAATGTGCATTCCGGCAGGTTTGAAAACATTTTCAGAGTAAGCCCATACAAAATGTTGATAGCCAGTGGACAAAGTACTAGCTGCAGGCGGCGATACCTTTAAGGGTGTTAAGGATGAATTGGCAGTGACTATTTCAGTACCCGGCGGCCACATACTTATGTCCTTAAGCTGCTTTAGGTGGCTTTTTTTCTGTACAGCAACCTTGAAATCGGAGTGAGAATAGTCCTTATTCTTCAGCATTGGAGAGCATCGGATAAAGTCAGTAGTTCCAAGTTTTTCTTTGACATAGTGTGCAAGCTGGTTTGCTGTATAAGGTGGTGGGATCTTGGACACTACCACATAATGCCAGTCTTCTTTTATGGGGGATATGTGATGTGTGGGAGCAATGACTTTAGGAGAAGTAATAACCACTGTGTCATGGTTATCTGTATGGTCCGTCTGAGTCGAAATCGTTTTTTTTATTATTGGTGGGTTACTCCTAATAATTGGTTTCTCTTTGGCAGCCAACTTTTCTGTCGTCAGTGCCATTTAATTTACACTTTTCGCATATCGCCCATTTCCTTCAATAACTCTTCCTTTGATGAGTCGTGAATCTGAACTTTAACAGACTCATCATGATTGTCCATAAAAATAGATGACAGATTGAAAATATCTTGTTTCATTTCCTTGATCGAATGGAATAAAGTTTCTTGTCTATTATCAGAGAATCTGGTATGAAGGCTATGAATGTCATCTATTAAGGTTAAAAGGGTAGTTTTTTGTATCTCGAGAACAGTGATATCTAGAGACATACGGTTTTCAGTGTTATATAGGTAAGCAAAAGCAAAAATAATTTGTCTAAATAAGATCATCCCTTAAGGGGGTGAAAGGAGTAGTTTTCTGTATCTCGAGAACGGAGATATCTAGAGACATGCGGTTTTTAGTATTAGATAGCTAAGCAAACGCACAAATAATTTGTTGAAAAAGAACATCGGTTAAGGGGGTGAAAGGGGTAATTTTCTATTGAAATTGAAAACGGTGATATCTAGAGATATGTGGTAGTAAAAAATAAATTAACATAAAAAATATTTTTAAGAACAAGCTTTTTCTTAAATGCACTAAAAAGAATAAAATAAACTTTCAAGTCAATCAAACCCGTTATTTTGTTACATTACACAATTTTATATAATATAAAAGCTTGTCGCGAGATTTTCGTACGAGATTTCGGGATTCACGTACTGAAACCCTATTTAACCCAAGAAGTCAGTTAAATTTTTTTAAGCCTTTATTATTCATTTACTTACATGTAAGTACCCACCTACAATGGCCATTATAGTAAGAAAATAGCACTTATTTATGTAACAAATTGTGTTTTAAAATTATTTTTTAGCTGCTTAGAAGACCGTTTAAAATACGATGACGATTTTGTAAGGATTGCTCCCATACAAAATATTTTTAAAACATATTCCATAATACAATTAGTCGACAAAAATGCAATATACCACCGAAAATGTTAGTCAGATTTCACAAATGCGACTCTCATTAATCGACTAAAAAATAAAAACAATAATCCGTCAACTAGTGGCATAAAAACGCGCACACAATCAAATAGTGTTTTACAAAAATTGGCACAAAACTTCATTTTGTGCACTTTGGTAACAAAAGAAAAGCTACATAATATAAAAACTATAAACATTTGTCAAAAAATTAAAAATATATACCTACAATGTGACAACTGAACTGAAACAAAGATTGTCCTTTTTTGAAACTTCACACGATCCTTTAATTGCCATAATTAATTATCATAAATATACCTATTACAAACCAAGTATCTCAAACTTTGTTTTATCAACATCGGATAAAAAATAAAAAAGTTATAAATACTAAAAAAATACACTTTTCCGCCATTTTGAAATCGCCATATTTGTTTAAAAACGCATATTCGAGAATAAAAAAAGGTTTAAACTTGATATGCTAGGCCTATTCAACAAAATTAGATTATCCCAATCTATAGCCTAGCACCCTTATTTTTAACCAGTTATTTTAACATAACTCAAAAACTACTTAACCGAATGTACTGTTTGAACCTAATTTGAACTAAAGATCAACTTGGCAATCTTTTTTATTAAAACGTTTTTTTGCAAAAATCAATAATTTTCAAAAAAAAAATTAAAACATTTTTTGATTTTAATTTTTAAAGATTTTTTTAATTTTTTTTAATAATTTTTTTTTCATAAAATATATCTCAAACGAAGCATTCTAAAATTTTTTTCATCGAAATCGGATTAAAAAACGAATTTACTAGAACGACAACAAGTCAAAACGTGATCTATGGGCTACCCTTGACAAAGTTAGCTTATTGGCACATAGTTGGCACTACTTTCACACGAAAGTCGATTTGTCCATAGACTAAAAAGAAAGCTTGACATATTATTCTATGACACTTACTTTACATTTATCACTAAGAATATAATTGTCAACGAATACGTCTCTGTACGCGGCCTTTTCCACCCCAAAAGCTTTCAAAATGGCTTCCATGCAAATTATACAGAAAACTTAAGACAACGTTCGCGAGGATATTGAGTTAGCGCTTCTATATTATTTCGAGCCATTCCCGGCCCTATTCGCTAAGCCCTTAAGGGCCATTCTCGCTTAGGACGTGAGCTAATTGATTTTATATTCTGCTCCTTGCGTTCGCTCCGTGTAATATTGTTACCCAAAGTTGTAGATCGTCTAAAATACTTTGACGAAAACCGAATATAATGGCAGATTTAAGGGAGTTTTGAGATGAGAATAGAAATTTACGTGCATCGTATGTGTAAGAAACAATATTGGAAAAAGGCTAGTTTAACGAGATCGAGACAAGACCAGTGATGTACGAGAGAGAAAATAAGACATATGTGCCAGAATTGCAAGAAGTCTCGTCAAAATAGGGTCGGATTATTTTAATTTCAAATATAAATGGATATAATAAATACTTGTAAAGGTTCAAATATATTAATAAAATATATAATATAAAAAGGCATGATTGATACTCCGTATTAGCTTCTCACAAGAGCTGTTGAAAACCCTCAATTCGAAACATTCAACTTTTGAGCACTTTATAATCGTCTTGCTTTTAGTAGAATATTACCATGGCAACCATTAAAAAGTATTATTGAAATAAACTGAACAAAATCTGAAATGACCGAAATTAATTTATTTGTCCGGGAAAATGTACTGTATGGTAACCATTGATTTATTCGACTGTTATATAAGTAGAAAAAGATGGATGTAAAAAACATAACAGAAATAGACAAATATTTCACTCTGATAGGAAATGTTGTCAGATATAATAGTTTATTATTAAGTATTTTGAAATTACTGATAAATGTCTGACGTCAGGAAAGGTGGGGGGGGGGGGGGACGTGCCTTAATATTCTAAAGCGGGCATCTTCTTTTATAGAACTCTGACGACGTCAAACGGGCATTAAACTTCCAAAGTAAAGTTCTTAAAAAGGAAGATAAAAACCCAAACTAACCCAAGCTAACCAAAACTAAGCCAAATAACCCAATACGAATTACCATTATTTTTGATAAACGTCCATCGAACACGCCTTTATTTGACCTCCTATCGGATCTAAGAAAAATATGTGAACGCGGCAACTCCGCTGTTTTAATAGAGCGGGAATTTCAAATTACTCATAAGAATACAATAATTAATAATAGGATATTCTGAACGAGTGCCATTTCTATAAAAACGGTTCCAAAATAGAATAGACTGATTTTAATTTCAAATTTAAACTGATATAAATATATTATGCAAAAATGATAAGAGCATATACAGGTTGCTTTAAATAGCGAGTGCCACTATTGCTATCTCTGAAACGGTAAGTGCTACGAGGTCGATTAAATTATAAAAAAGTTACCTTTTTTGATGCCCATTTAGAATCCGTTCACAGCGTTGTCATATTCTTGTTTGTTTCTGAGATACAGGATGATTAAAAGGAAAATACTTAAAAATATTTCTTCGATTATTACAAAAACTGTTCATTTTCGAGGCACAGTTTAAATTCGAAAGTGTTATAATTTTTTCCGCTCTACAACAGGGTGCCTTTAAATTCCATCTCAGGCGTTTCATGTTCGGGCCACCACCATCAACTTAATTTCCTTAAATACGGACCTGGATTTTTTATTTCAGATTTTAAGAGCTTCTGATGTTCCAAAAACAATGACGTATCGCACTTATTCGAAAAAATAACTTTTTCACTTTTTCTTTAATTCCTACCAAAATTCAATTTTTTTGGTCTCTCTCTCCAACACATTATGTTCTTATGGAAAGCGCCAATAATGTGAATTTTTCGAGTCAGTGAGATACGTCATTGGTTTTGGGCTCTTAAAATCTGATATAAAAAAATTCCAAATCCGTATTTAAGAAGATTAAGTTGATGGACAAACCCGATAATGAGTTAAAGCAATTGTATAAGGAAATAAAAGAATTAATGGAATTAATTAAGAAAAACGAAGGACTCCTAATCAACGCCGAGGTTGGACAAGGAAGTGTCGGGAGTACAATGTGTAACTTTGGTCTGGGGGATCGCAGTGAAAGAGGAGATATGCTAATACAAATCTGTCAGGAAGAAAATCTAGTCATTGCGAACACATGGTTCAAACTGCCACCAAGAAGATTATACACCTGGCAGTCCCCACAACACACGAAAGAGCACCTCGTGAGAAATTATATAGACCTTATATTGTTCAGCCAAAGATACAGGAATGGACTGCAAGGAGTAAAAAACTACCCAGGGATTGACATAGGGTCAAATCACAACCGCGTAGTGGGTAAACTTAAAATAAAACTAAAAAAGATTGAGCGAAGACTTAGTAAGAAAATCGATGTCAACAACTTAAAGAAACCTGAAGTACGGATGAGAATCAAAGAAAAGGTGAATGAGGCAATCGCCGGAACCATGTCCGAAGTCAGGGTCCATCTAGCGTAGACGACACCTGGAACAGCTTTAAGGACGCCATTGCGACTGTCACAAACAACGAAACTGGTCCACCAAGCAACAAAAAGAAGGAATGGATGACAGAGATATTGACACTTATGGATAAGCGTAAGTCCTTCAAGAACAAGGACAAGTTGGAGTACAGGAAGATCAACAAAGAAATTCGGAAAGAGATCCGTAAAGCTAAGGAATAATGGTTACAAGAAAGGTGAACAGATCTGGAGAACACACATAAATTAGTGAAAGAAGTTACAGGTCGAACAAAGCCTTGCAATCTGAACAACATAGTCGAGGACAACTCCTTCATCATTGGAAGGACTACACGCAACAACTATGCGGAAAATACTTCATTCAATTTCACAGATGATTATGAAAGTGAACCTTCTCCAAAAATACTGAAATCAGAAGTCCTCAAGGCAATTAAACAAAGCAAGCAAGGGAAAGCAGCAGGTCCAGTCGACGTATATGTAGAGATAATAAAACTGCTAAATAATGAAAATATAGACTCACTGGTAGAAATATTCGACAACATATATGAGACGAGATACCACAGGACTGCGATACGTTCCGAATGATCAGCTTACTGAGTCAAGTCCTAAAAATGTTCCTAAAGATTATTCATACAAGATTTTACAATAGATGCGACAGAGACATTGGCCCTACCTAGTTTAAGTTCCGTCAAGACTTCGGTTCACGTGAAGCACTATTCAGCCATACCGTATTACTCCAGAAATGCAGAGACCAGCGCAAGGACGTTTTCATGTGCTTCATAGATTACCAGAAGGCGTTCGATTGTATCAAACATACTAACCTAATAAAGATGCTCCAAGATCGGATGATAGATAAGAACGATTTACGATTTATAAAGAACCTATACATAAATCAAACTGCATCGGTGAAGGTGGGAGTGATACTACACAGAAATTCCCGATAGATACGTTACGCTGACGACACAGTCATAATAGCAGATGGCCAGGTAGCATTACAACGCCTTATAGACAGAATATCTTCTGAAGGAGAATGACTCGGCCTAAAGATTAAAACGGACAAAGCGATGGTAATGATGGTTAGCAGAACACCAAATGTGCTCCTGAACATACCAGTGAATGGTAAGAAAATCCAACAGGTCACAAAATTTAGATATCTAGGATGCTGGATAACTGAAGACCCAGACGTGGAGATACGTAGCAGAATCGAGCAAACCAGAGTAGCATTCATAAACATGAGAACTCTTCTCAGCAATAACACGGTACTGCTTTGTGAAATATTACATTTACTCTTTGCTACTATATGGAATGGGGACATGGACAATAAAGGCCAATGCCATGAAGCGACTGGAAGCCTTTGAGACGTGGGTTTTCAGAAGGATGCTAAAGATTCCATGGACAGATCGCGTGACAAACAATGAAGTCATAGATAGAATGGAAAGAGGAAGAGAATTCCTACAAATAGTGAAGAGAAAAAGAATTGCATACTTAGGGCATATATTCAGATATTCTAAGTACAAATTCCTAAAGCTAATTATGGAAGGAAAGACCGAGGGAAAGAGAGGCAACGGAAGCAAGAGATTTTCGTGGCTGAAGAACATAAGAAAATAGACAAACCTCGACGCCCATTCACTTTTCAGGGCAGCCCAAGATCGAAAAGAATATGCCAGAATTGTCGCCAACATTTACTGAGTGGATAAGGCACTTCAAGAAGAAGTTGATGGTGGTGGCTCAAATACGAAACGCTCCGGAGGTGAAGTTTGAACACATCGTGTTGTAGAACGGAAAAAATTATAAATATTTCGAATTTAAACTGTGTCTCGAAAATTAACATATAATCGACTAAATATTTTTAGGCATTTTTCATAAATCATCCTGTATCTTAGAATCTAACAGGACTTTGACAAGACTGTAAACGGATTCTAAATGGGCATCAAAAAAAGCAACTTTTCTCTAATTTAATCGACCTCGTAGCACTTACCGTTTTAGAGATAGCAGTAGTGGCACACGCTATTCAAGACACCCCGTATAATATGATGATTGACAGAATATTCAGACCTACATGTCTGAAAAAATAGCATAATATTTTGACGAGAACAGAGAGAGAAACATGCACATGAATATTGCCACCAACATCATATTAGCTTTCCATTGGGTTATAGTTAGTTAAATGTAAAATTAGACCACATATTGGCGGTGTGTATCTCTCTATTTGCTTCATCGGCCGGTGCCCGACTCCAACGTATCTTCTACACCATTTTCAAGGTATCGTTTAGCTAACTCATTACTGAACCATCCTGTATAAAAAGTTACACACCTAACCTCGAATGTTGCATTTCCACGGTCTGTTTTTTAGCTATTTAAAGCCCTGAATTCAGTTTTCAGCACTTTATAATCAGCCTCCTTTTAGTAGAATGTTGCCATGGCAACCACTAGAAAGCATTATTGAAATACACTGAATAAAATCTGAAATAACCGATATTAATTTATTTGTTCATGAATTAATAATCTGACGTGAATAGATCTAAACTAGGATGTTTGAGGTTTAATATCATTATAGCATAGTAAAATTAATATTTCTTTTTGTTTTTCAATTATTATAATTACGTTATTATTAGATTTTAGGCTAATATTAATCATGATGACTCTCCACAGAACTTTGCTTAGCCACGGATATCCCTATTATTGGTCGCAGCCCCTGGATAATGTTTTATTACTCAACAGGCGTGTATTATGGGCACTGTTACTTATTCATAAGTGACAGTCATAGAGAAATATAATATGCATGTACGTTGATGTGTTTCATTGTGCAGGCACTGCAAGTTTAAGACTGATATTTCAAGTTTGAGGTTTTTCTTATTGTTTCGTTACGTTGATAAGACAAAATTATTGATTAAAATCGTATATACTAGGCATTTCGCCCAAAGCGGCTCAGTATAACAGGCGAAATGATAAAAAGACAATCCAACTCGGAGCTATCCTCGGCTGTCAACCGCCGCGCGTTGCAGAAGCCGCGTCGTGTTACGAGACGCGATTTTTCTTTCGAAATGCCGGCACATGACAGAGTAAATTAGGAAACTTGCTAATGAAATTAATTTCCAACTTTGCCATCCTTTGCACGAAACCGGGCTTCGAAATTCCGCCTCCTTTAAGTAGGAACAGTGCAGCTGCGGTAAGAACGTCGCGTTTAACTGCAGATTACTAGCGAGTTATTAAAGTTGTAAGGATTATTATAAACAGAGTGTAATAAATTCGTTTCTCGTCATTAGGATCTCGAAGACTATAAGAGATATGAAGTGTCAGTTAAATGGAGGCAAAGTAGCGAATTTGGTCGCCTAAAAATGCGAGATTTGAAATGTTTTAAATATTTATCCTGAATTTATTTGAAGAGATCATTTAAAATAAATTTCACAATATCATTGCCATTTTTCTCCTCTATAAGTTGACATCTTTAGAATTCAAGTATACGTCGTCACAGATTACTACTACTAATTTGTGACGTCGTTTCACAATGGAAATACGCATCTACATTTTTTATAGGTATAGGAATTTTCCATAAAAAGTAATGCGTTAGACAGAGACGGAGTGATCTTTAACAACTAATAATAAATTGGTCTTCCATGTACCCGAAAAAGGTCGCGTTAGTGCTCTAGCAAGGACATTTCAAATTTCGTTCAGTTTATTTTAATAATGTTTTCTAGTGGTTACCAGGGAAATGTTCTATTAAAAGCAGGTCGATTATAAAGTGCTCAAAAATTGAATTCCCAATTTAGGATTTTTAACGGGATCTAAACTGTTTAACCTAAAAACATTGACCTCAAATGCAGACTTTAAGGTTATGTGTGCCCCTTTTTAGCATTTGACCAAATAATACCTCGGAAATTGTATGGAAGAAACCAATGATGATAATATTTTATGAAAAAAGGCCGAGCGTTTCAAATTTTCTTCAGTTTATTTAAATAAAATTCTATAGCGGTTGCCATAGTAACGTTATAATATGAATAGTCAATATAAGGCGCTCAAAAATTGAATGGTCCTAATTTTGAATTTTCAACAGTTGATGTGTAAATAATTTAATGCAAAAATAAGATCGTAGAAAAAAAAACGAAATTTATTTATACAGGGTGTCTCAGAGTGATTTGACCAAAGATTATCTCGGAAATGGTATATAGAAAATAAGAGTATATTTATTTAAGGAAAGCGCATTCAATCAAAATACCTATACAAGTAGATATACGGGGTGGACCAAAAACGTAAGCCGGACAAAAGTTGATTCTTATTTTGTATATACGATTCAGTGATGTTAATTTACAAAAGTGGGTTAATTTCCGATATTTCAAATTTTATTGAGTTTAGTTTAATAACGCTCTATAGTTATTGCGACGGACAAATGTGGAACAACAATCATGTTTTTTGCTGGAGGTAAAAATAAAAACTTTCTTTATATTATTTACTTGAAAGCCAGATTCCGGCCAGTCTTTTCCGTTTTCGCGATAACTCAATTTTAATACGGGGTAACATCTTAATGTATATGCCTTTCGCGTAGCGAGCGGTATAGTTACATACAAATGTATATTTTCAAGCTTCAAAGTACGCCACTGTATTTTACTCTTAAATTTAACGTTCCCATTAGCTACTCGACTTGGTTCATGGAGATTTAAGCCGAGGAACGTTATAAAGCCTCGCGAAATGAGTTTCCCAAACAATAACTTCGCGCGGCCAAGATATTTCCAAGAACCCTGAGATTCTTAATTAATCAATATTACATTCTGCGTCAAATTTTGACGCAGTAGGATACTAAATTACATATTTATGTACGCTAGATCCGCCACAAAAACTAGTTTCGGCTCCGTGACTTTGGTTGGGTTAGTTTACAAGATCACTATCGTAGGTTTTTAGAGCTAATATTATAACGTTCAAACCAAATTAAGAATATGGCTGTAAGTAAATATATAGAATTATTAGTTGTTTGTAGAGGTGTGCTAAATATATAAGAAATTTCAAGAATCTTGGTCTTGGTAATTGAAATTAAAAGTTTTCGGTGTCACGGCTTTATAAATGAGGCGTTGTGTGCAATAGTGGCCTAAATTTAATTCATTACTTACGAAGAAACTCGCAAAACAAAATTTGCGTTTTTCGATGAACCGTTAAACCCCAATTATTTTTTAAAATTCGAAGTTTTTTTTTAAGTTTCCTGTCATAATAGATGTAGAGGGATAGTTTACTTAGTTTTCGGCGTATTTTTTTTTTAAATAGAAATTTGGTGGTGGGTTGGGCCACTTCTGCGTTAGCTGATTTTACTTTTATTTCAAATAAAAATCGATTCATAGAAAATATTATATTTGAAGATCAAAAACAAAATTATAATTTTTAATTTCAAAAGATATGTTATATTAATCAAGTCATTTCTTCGTCGATATGATCTTCAAACACATTGGGATCTTCTTCAACATGCCCATTGTGAGCAAGCTGACGATAAAAATCGTGATTAATGGGTGGAATGTAGTCAAGTAAAGAGAGCAAGTCTCTGTATTTTGCTTCTTGTATGGGCTTAGGACCCTCGAATAGTGGAAAAAGTTGAGCTAACTCTTGGAAACTTTTACAACCTCGTTTTTTTATTCTAACGACGTTAAATAAGACACTTTCATTGTTAGAGTACTTGTATTGAAGAACACCAGGTTTTTCCTTTTCGTATCGAAGCCACTGTATTCGCAACCACTCAACTTTCTCGTCAGTATCTGTTTTCTTGCGATTTGTCAAGGCTTTTTCCAATCCCATTGTCATAACAACCACATTGAACGGTTTTTTCTTTCTAGTTTCAAGAACTACTTGAACCCAGTCATTGGGAACATAAACATTTTTGTAATGTCTTTTGTTCTTTTCAATTAAACCAAAATCCTGATCATTTGGTAGATAGGAGTGACCAGACACTAAGAACTTGTGGTCAATTGTGTTTACTTTATATTCGTCGGAAGATACTACATAGCTACAAAAAGAAGCCATTTTAAAATTTCGATTCTGACCACCGCATTGATCGCTATACATTATCAGTTTTCTTGTTGAAACATTGTTTTTAATGTAGTGTGCAATACAAGAGGCTATTTCTTGAGATCCCCGCGAGGCAATGCTCTCATCCCACATGTACATATGCGTTGCATCAGTTTCTAAATTATGAATTCCAAACAGAACGTCCAGAGTTGCCTTTTATAGTAAGCAACCCCAATGGAAATGATTGGTGTTGCCAAAGTTTTCATCAGGTCAAACGATATGACAGTGAGATCATTATCTGCTCGTGCAGCCTCAGAGCTTTTCTATGATGCAGCTCTTGTTCCCTTTTAATTTCTTCAGGTTCCTGACCATCTTCTAAAGCTGCTTTAATTTTAATATTGAGCGCATCACATTTACGGCAACTGTCAGACAAGGGGGCGTGAAACTTTAGATTAAAGTCGTTTTTGAAAATTTTACGAAAAACAAATATTGAAACTGGGTGGGGAACCTCATTCTTATACAGACTATACAACTTGGTAATGTCCAATTCTGAAGAAAGGTATTTTACGTTTGGATTTTTGGTCCGGGAGTAGTGAGACTCATAAGCCGGAATTTTTT
This sequence comes from Pissodes strobi, assembly GCA_016904865.1. Lineage (NCBI taxonomy): Eukaryota > Metazoa > Arthropoda > Insecta > Coleoptera > Curculionidae > Pissodes > Pissodes strobi. Next base: position 587,305 of record MU181994.1, read on the forward strand.
GTATAAATTTCTTCACTGAGGCAATTTTCTCATCTGAAGTTTTATTTGCTGATTTTGATTTTCCTTGTCTATCAGGTTGTGGTGTTCCTGTGGTGTTTTTTGTTTTCAATGCCCTGGTTATGCGCCCATCCGAAACGCCTATCAATAGTTTGAAAAAACTTTTGCAGACTCGTGTGTCTTCTCCATTTTCATTTGGCAAGAAATAAATCCTACTTTGTTCTTTTGTTTTAATATTTTGGAAACTGTAAGTCCGCTCCTTTGCTTTGACTTTAACTTGCCCAAAAATAAAAGCAGTTTGCAACGTGTGAGAACCCAACGAATAAAAATTCTTGAATATAGTTTCTTGGCGCTCTTGCGAGAATTTTTGATGACATTTTTTTGAGCAAGTACAGTCTCTTGCATCAAATGTCTTAGATGGCACAACGTTTCCCTTCGCATTCACATATTCTTGCCCGGCAGCCCGTCTTCTTTTTCTAACACTTCTTGCCCACTCCTCTTCATTCTTCTTCTTTTTTCTCCCCTCTGCTTTGTTAGGCATTTCATTTGGAGGCTCTTCTGAATCTATAAATAAAAAAAAGTAAATCATTAGTAGTGTTTTTGTATGCATTATCCGAAAAAAATGTACATACATAAAATACCTAGACTTACTAGAGTGATTACTGGATGAACTTGATCGAGCATCGGATGGTTGGTATTCTGACCCCGAATCCATGAATGGATCTTCCAGATCTACGATGAAACCTTTTTTTTAATTAATGATTTATTTAAAATTTATTTTCTGCAGCCGCGCGTAAAGTAACGAATTACTAAATTCAAATGAAATCGTAAAGTCAACGATTGCCGCAGCACCCTTATTGTACGCCCTAGAGTCTAGAGCGTAAATAGAAAAGAAAAGTCCCACTTTTTCCAACGAGCGTGCTATGAATAGTCTCATGGCAACCGAAAATAAATAAATGAGTCGTGCGTTTGTTACAGGTACACTCCTGCTCTAAATATATCCGAATATAATAAGTTAAAAATTACAGCCATTTGCAAATTTCAGAATAAGTATTGAGAAAAATGTTCATTTAATTTTAAAAAATGCGGCTGTAGAAAAAGTTCTATGTGTTTCTCGAGCGCAAAGTAAGATTGCCGTTTTCCCAAGACAATCTTTCTCATGCGGTAATCAGTGACTTTACGCTCTAAAAACGCAAACAACTTAATAATGCGATCATTATCTTTACGTTGAATGCAAAAGTGGCCTAAGCCGGAAATTAACTTTGTTTACACTAACCTCAAAATATATTATTTTCTAGCTTAATATGCTCAATCTATCACTAATTTATTATTTAGGAAAGAATGCAGTGTATTCTACTCACCTGAAATATTTTCCTCGATATCAGACATGTTACACTTTATTTATTTCGAAAAAGAACTTATATAATGTCACTTTATAACGGCTTTTACTTTCACTAACGTACTTCCACGCTTGTTGCTAAGCACTAAATTAATAGCATGATGCAAAAGTGGCCCAAAGTGGGTTGAGCTACTTTTGCACAAAAAAAAACGATGAAAATGCTGATGCAAAAGTGAATTTGCCTGCCATCTCTTGGCGATAATGCCGAACTAGGGATGAGCCGGTATTGCATAATGAAGTTTGGTTATTGAGTGGGCCATTGATGCATTAAACCCGATTTTGAAAAAAATGTGGATTGGGCCACTATTGCACACAACGCCTCAAATAAAAGTCTTAGATTTTGAGCGCAATTTTGGAAAATGGTTCAAGCGTTGGCAACAATGCTCACCAAATTTAAAACTTTGGTGAGCCACATGTAGTGCATTGCGCCATCTGTGTTCCACGGAGAAATAGAGCTTTGCTGCGATAGGCATGTCGGTGGTATCATTTTGACACTATCCTTGTCACTACCCAATATGGTACCATATCGCTTTTCTCTATACCTACCTATCCAAAGAGTTCAAAAGCTCGAGTTTGATTTGTTTCTAGCCCTTAAACTAATAACTTTAAGAATAAGATACGAATACCGATTGGGCTTAGAATATTACGTAGAATCGAAAATCAGGTGCATAGATTTAAAACCTACAGTACTAATATATATTTAGTGGTTTGGAAGGTAATTAAACGGTTTAGTACATTTGACTAACGCGATATATTTCGTTTAAGACTTTTACAGCGTTGCCATATCTTCAAATTTTGAATTTTTTAAATTTATTTTTAAAGTTTTAAATGAGCTTTTAAATATTTTAATTTCATTAAATTCGTAGTTAATAAACACTAGTGGAAGTTTTTAATACCTAAATTCAAATTTATAGTTAAACTTTAGACTATTCATTTCAAGTGTTCAACAGTGCCAATTATGTCTGTTCCCCTCAAATTGCCAATTTATGAATATATAAATTAATTTCAGTTTTTTGAAATTTTCTGCAGTTTATCTTAATATGTACCATGATTGCCATGGCAACATTCTATTAAAATTAGAGCGAATGTAAAGTGCTAAAAAATTGAATGTTCCAAATTTTCAATAGCTGATGTGATCTAAAATATTTAATCTGAAGAAAGACTACAGAAATGCAAACTTAGAGGTTATGTGTGTCTCTTTTTGGCATTTTGGCCAAATAATACTTTATATAATAACTGTGATACTATTGTAGATATCTTTATGAAATTTGCTACACGTCTTCTATGCATCAAGATGCATTTTGTGATGTACAAACGATTTGATTATTTCGACCAGTGGCGTCCGTTGTATTGAATACTTTTAGAGAAAAAAATGGTACGCCACCGCTTTCTCTTAAAGTAAAAATTATTATTGAAATTTCCATTCATTTCTGAGCAAATTTGATCTCTTGATTTTCTTCCCTTCGACGCATGGTTTTTGCTTAAAAAATAAAAATCGTTTTTCTTCAAGCTGAAATTCTAATGTGGTAATTAAGTAAAAATGTTTATTTATTTATGCGAGAACCATGCGTCGGACGAAAAAAAAAAACAAGAGATCAAATTTGCTCATAAATAAATGGTAATTTTAAAAATATTTTTTATTTTAAGAGAAAAAGTGACGTACCACTTTTTTCTGACATGTACATGTACCAAATTTCATAAAGATATTGTGAACTACTTAAAAGCATTAATTAAATATCGGTACAGCACACAGGTGCGTACCCTTCTAGTTGTTCTATCCCACAACCCCCATATCTGTGAACACCTATGCACAGGCATAGGGCGATCAGGTCCTTACCAAACCTGGATGGACGCATGCACAGGTATACGGCATCTAGGGGATACTAAAAGTAGAGAGTATCAGAATTTCCAGTAAAGGGATAGTTTTTGGGGATTGGTAAAAAGTAGTGAAAGTGCCTTAACCATCTGTGCTAAATTTAAACCAGAAAGACTTACCTTATAAATATCAGAACGAATATACATAAATAAAAGACAACTCCGCTCACATAAACTTTATTAATAAAATTGAGGTCGCTCGCTAGAAAAACTTTGAACTAAGCCTCCCTCGAGAAGACATGCATTTAATATTAATTGGGTATAGTGTAAACTCTTAATTCATCTATAAACTTAAACACGCCTTTATTAGTATACAGTCTAACCGCTGTTAAATTTGTATGTAAATAAACTTGTTATTGTTTTTATCAATGCGTCTCCTTTATTATCTCTTCTCAAATTGACGTAGTGCGTTCCTAAATCTGAGCTACTCTCCTACACGCTAAGTAAGGCGTGGAGTCACAATTAAATAATACAATTCGTGACAATATCTACTATAGTATCACAGTTATTATACAAAATAGATTTTTTTTTTGAAAATTGTACCACCCTGTATTTCAAAAGGTAGGACGTTTAGGACATATGTTTATATGACATTTTTTTCTTAAAATGGGTCCAAGAATCACCCCTTATATATAAGCATGCAATTAAGGAACACCCTGTATTTATTGAAGGGCAGTGAATCAAACTATAATCAGCTGTATAAAATGGATCAAAAAGTATGCTAACCCTAACTGAGTATTTATATTGTGTTTTTATGCGTTAAGAGAATAAAGGAACCAATGCAACGCTGATAAACAACATTCAAGTCGGATATTTCAAATTTTCTTTAGTTTATTTAAATAAAATTATCAATTGGTTTCTATAGTAACGTTATATTATGGGAACGGTCAATATAAGGGGCTCAAAAATTGAATTGTCCAAATTCAGAATTTCCAACAGCTGATGTTTAAACTATTAAAACCAAAATTAGATGGTAGGTGTGCCTTTATACAGAGTGACTCAGAGTGATTTGTTTAAACAATTCCTCGGAAATATATAAAAAATAGGAACAAAATGCATTCAATTAGGATCAAAAACGAAAGCCAAATTTAAGTTACGATATAATTTGGCAGCGTTGCCATATCTCGTCCGGTTTCTGATTTGTGAGTTTATTTTTTAATATTTAAACGGTAGGCATTTGGATATTTTTATTTCGTTTGATATTTTTATGGGCTAAATTAGTCCAGTATTTTTAGGAATTCACGGCACATTAGCTTGAAAGCAAAAATGTGGAAAAATACAATAGAAAGGTGTTAGGTAACCCAAATTAACTTAAACTAAAATAACAGAAAATAAGCGTCTCAGTTCAAAGTTGAAAATTGTTAGCAAGTACATAGTACGTACTTGTCAAGTTTCTGAAACGCCTTATAGAAATAGATTTACAAATTATTATTCGTCATTACCTGAAGTTTGAAAAAGTATTCAAAGCGGGTACTAAATAGTTTCTTAAGTCTACTGCATTTCGTTGAAAAAGGAGATAAAATTGTATTCCAATGAAATTTAATAAATGAATAATAATTATTAATAAAATTAAGTATAATTACTCATATTGCCGTGTATTATTAATTAATCCACAATGTAATCTTGATAACATCACATACGATTCGACACCTAATATCCGATTCACGCCCGAAAAGAATACTACAAACGCCATTATGTCAAAAAAGAAAGACTGCGTTCAAAAAACCGCACGTCCCCCTGTTTCCCCCTTCACACATGCGCCGTATGTTTTCCCATTTTAATTTTTTTCCTTTTATATTTCACCGTCTCTTTCGCTCTTTTCGAAATTATGAATGTGCGAGAAAGACGTGAAAAATAATCGAGCATTTTCTGTCTATGGGGAGCGCGAATTTCTCGGGACGCGACCTATTGCACGACTGAAATAATTAAGTTCTTTTTCTATATTCAAAAAAGTATTTTGATTTTTTGTTGTTACTTTTGATAATGAATTGTATCAACATTCAATTTTTTACTTGCGATACGATGCGACTATCGTTAATGAAACAGAAATTTGGCCAAGAGTTCTGAAGTGCAAAAATATGCACCGAAAAGTTTAATTTTCCGCGATTAAACGGCCTCCCAGTTAAAGATATATTATTGCTAATATTTTGATATTTTATACCGGCACGGTGATTCAAAAGGCATTTCGGTACAATAAATTGTATTGTATTGCATCAAAAGGTAAAACACACCTTTTATGTCCTCCATATCGTCGTTCGCCTGCAAATAGGCAACCAACAATTTACGTAATTTAATTAGTGATGTAGGTCTTTTGACGATGCACGCCACTGGAAGAAGCACTGACGTTTAATTTTAACCAAAGAATGTCACTTCATGTAAGTTTAATAACCATTTTTATATAAACTTTTTGCTTTAGACTTGACGGAAGAATCACTACTGAAAGTTCGGCAACGCACTCAATTAACACTCTGTACATAATTTAGTGACGTCATCAACTTGTGTGTTGTTAAATGATTTCGAAAATACAGAAATATGATTACTGCCATGGTGAGGATCTGCCCCACTGGTGGACATAGTACCAGTAATTCGAACCGTTTCGATTCTACATGTAGGTACTAAAAGTCGTGAAAATGACGTTTCCAGATGTCAACATTTGGAAAATAAAAGAATTGAAATATATTATTATGAGATATTAAATAAGCATAGAATTCCATGAAGAACTTTTGGTTATGAATTTGCGAAAAACTTTTAAGTCTTTTAAGGTATTTTTTATTGGATAATGTTGACAGCAATTCTAACTTTAAAATAAGTTTTGTAAATGGCACCTTTTGCTAGGAACGCCTTTGAATTCTGCATAAAAAAATCTATACGATTTTTCACTATTCAAAAAAAAAGAAATTCGAAAATCGCACTGTCTTTATTAATAAGACAAATTAATTGAATATTCGAAGGCCGGCTTTGAGGAAAGGAGTTAATAAAGACTTATTATCTAAATTCTAATTTATAGTAAAATTATAGATTATCTACTTCAAGTGTTCAGCAGCGTAGTTTATCTCGGTTCACCTTAAGTTATCAAATTATGGACAAATGAATTAATTTTGGGCGTTTCAAATTTTTTTCAGTTTGTTTTAATAAGGTTCTGTAGTGGTTTCCATGGAAACGTTTCATTAAAAGTACAACGATTATAAAGTGCTCAAAAATTAAATTCCCAATTCAGGATTTTTAGCAACTGATGCGCTATAAACTATTTAACGTAAAAAAACTGACTGCAGAAATGCAAATTTTGAGGTTATGTGTGTCCCTTTTTGACATTTGGCCATATAACAAATAGCTCGGAAATTTTATATGATTGATCTATTTTATGAAAAGAGGCCCAACATTTCAAATTTTCAGTAGTTTTTTTAAATACAAATCTACAGTGGTTGTTATAGTAACGTTATATTATAGGAATGCTCAATATAAGGGGCTCAAAAATTGAATGGTCGTAGAAAAAGAGCGAAATACCTTTATACAGGGTGCCTCAGAATGATTTGATCAAAAAATATCTCGGAAATGGTATATATAGAAAAAAAGAATATATTTATTTAATCAAAGCGAATTCAATCAAAGTATACAAGTAGATATAAAGGGTGAATCAAAAACGTAAGCCGGACGAAAGTTGTGATTTACTTTGTACAGGGTCATTTCTTATATTTAGACAGCCTTTAGCGCGCTTATTATACGAGGTGGAAAAAACTTTAAATGCAGAAGTTGTAGGGATCGTCCTAAATTGCCAGAAAATATTCTAAAATATAATACAGGGCCATCGCAAAGTCGATAAAAAGCACAAATATTGTAAATTTTTAATGGAACACCATGTATATTAAAACAAAAATTAATACATCTTTTTTTCTGAATTTAAAAATATATAATGTCTTAATATTTGCTTTAGCAGTTTTCGAAATATTTGGGTTTTAAAAAGTATGGAAAATAACGGCGGTCACATTGAACACTTGTCATTTTAAAAAAATTATTTCATAAAAAAATGGTAATTTTTTGGTTCTATTTTTATAATTAAAAATTAAATAATATATTAAAAATATGTTATAATAATTATAGTAACAATATGTTAATTCTAACTGCGATTTAATTAATCAAAATAATCACGTTTTTAAAAGGCAAATATTTCGAAAATATCAACATATTATATATTTTTGAATTCAGAAAAAATATATCTATCAATTTTTGTTTTAATATACAGGGTGATCATTAAAGATCTAGAATGTTTGTGCTTTTATCAACTTTGCAATATCCCTGTATTATATTTTAGAACATTTTCTGGCGATTTAGGACGATCCCTATAACTTTCGTATTTAAACCATCACCTCGTATAATAACGGCGCTAGACGCTGTCTAAATATAAGGAATGATCCTGTACATAGGATTCAATGATGATAATTAATAAAAAAAAAAATTAATTTCGGATACTTCGAATTTTGTTGGGTTTATTTAAATAACGCTGTTTGAAGCGGTTGTCATGGGAACATTCTCTTAAAAGTAGGACGATTATAAAGTGCTCAAATATTGAATTCTAAATTCAGGATTTTGAACAGCTGATGTGATCTAAACTATTTAACCTAAAAAACTAACCGCAGAAATGCAAACTTTTGGCATTTGGCCAAAAAATACCTGGGAAATTGTATAGAACATAAAAACATATTTATTTGAATGAGCGCACTCAATCAAACTATAGTGACGTGTACAGAGTGCATCAGAAAGTGTGTAAACCAAACCAAAACTGATCTATACAGGGTGTAACAAATTCGTTTCTCACCATTAGAATCTCGGAAACCATAAGAGATACGAAGTTTGTTAAATAGGGGAAAAGTTGGGCAGTTTAGGGATCATTGCGATGCCGTCGAGAAATTTAGAAAATTCGGACTACTTCCGGAGATATCCGTAAAAAAACGAAAATCAGCTATTTTATTTTTATTTTTTCCTGGCTTTATTTGAAGAGATAATATAAAATAAATTATTGCCACTTTTTCTCCTTTATAAGATAGCAGTGTCAAATTTTAAATCTGATTTTTTGGCTCCGGGCCCCCATCATCAACTTGTTTTTTTTTAAATACTGATTTGGATATTTTATTTAATTTTTTAGAAGCCTTTGGTCTTACAAAACCAACGATGTATCACACTTATCAATAAATCAACGAATTAATATTTTTTTCATAAGAGATAATGTGTTAGACAGATCTAAATAAAATAGCTGATTTTTTGTTTCTAAAGGTAAGCGCAGACTGGCCAGAGCCGCACGCGCCGAAACAAAATATTGTAACGTTGTGTTGAACGAAGGCAATTCGACTCTTGCGGCTCCGGATGGTCTGCGCACCTTCGTTCAACACAGTGTTACAATATTTTGTTTCGGCTCGGTCGGCGCGTGCGGCTCGTTCGGCTCCGGTCAGTCTGCGCTTACCTTTACGTATAACTCCGGAAGTGGTCGGAATTTCTTAAATTTCTCGACGGCATATCAATGACTCCTAAATTGCGCAACTTTGCCCCTATTTAATAGAATGTTTTCCGAGATTCTAATGGTGAGAAACAAATTTGTTACACCCTGTATATTGTACTATTCGAATTAAGACATTATACATTGTACCAGTGAAGGTACCATTCTAAGAAAAAAAATATTTAAGCCGACTGTTTCAAATTTTCTTTAGTTTATTTAAATATGACTCTATAGTGGTTGCTAGAGTAACGTTATATTATAGAAATGGTCAATATAAAGGGACTCAAAAATCGAACGGTCTAAATTCAAAATTTTCATCATCTAATGTTGTCTAAACTATTTAATACAAAAAACGAAATTCCTTTATACAGACAGGGTGTTTCAAAGTGATTTGATCAAAGAATACCTTGTAAATGATATATAGAAAATAAGACCATATTTATTTAATCATTCAATCAAAATATACGGGGTGGGTCAAAAACGTAAGGCAGACGAAAGTTGAAATTTATTTTGTATATGCGATTCAATAAAGATAATTTATAAAAAATTAACTAATTTCGGATATTTAAAATTTTGTTGGGCGTAGTTAAATAATGTTCTCTAGTGGTTGCCACTTCAGGGGGTTTTTGATAAATTCAGTTGTGTTTGTTTAACGGGGATTTTTTCGATAAAATTGTCATTGTTCAATGCCATAAATAATTGTGTGTTGTTCGAGGTAAAAATAGAAACATTTTACATGTTGTTTGCTTAGTGGTGATATATTGTTAACAAGAAAATATACATAGGGACTCGCTAGATAATGGTTTCTTAATTGATTTTTGTTTTGTTAATTATCTATTAAATAAAAATTTTGAAAATATCGTTGAATTAGTAGCTAATTTCGTACTCGATTAATTTTACAAATTTTAAAAGCCACAAGCTTTAATTTAAAAAAAAAAGCAATTGCCATCATCTGTTTGTCCTCGGCAATAGATATATGGAGCAGACACAAATTATTAGTATTGTCTTGGAAACAATTTAGAGATGCACTTGACCGAAACGTTGCGACCCAAATTAGACTAGAGAAAACAAACTCCTATCGACTCCATTTGGAAACTTTCCGAGCTCATCAATCTTGAACGTCCGTCCCGCCGAATTTTGCTCCTTTAAATTGAAAATAACCCTAATTAACTCCCTAACGTTGCGGCACGGTATCGATTGTTCCCTTCTCTTTCTTAACGAGCCAAAAAAGGAAAAACCGCCACGAAGGGGGGCGTTTCCTAGGCAAACGGCATCCCAGCTTCCTCCTTATCTCCGATATTTCCTTGCGTTTATACATATTAAGCAGGTACGTGGTGTTGGTTGGGCTTGCCTTGCGCTCTGTGGAGATTTCAAACGAATATCTTAAAACAGTTATGGTAAATTTCAACAAAAAATTTGCGTTTATCGAAATAGACTGCACCTGGTGGGTACCTAGTTGGAAAGGTTACATATTTTCGGCCGATGGTGAAGCACCGAGGCCGAGAATGTGCTTTTCCTCCGCACATAATATACTATTTTTTTCTGCGGTCGAAAAATAAATTATATTTTTGAAAGAGAAGAAACGGCAGCACAATAGAGCGTAAAAATAACATTTCCAGGTCTGTTATTCATGATTTTTTTGGCATCCCTTGACGATACCAGAATATTCGGCCGATTGTAGAAAAAATGCCCTCAAGCAGGTTTATTATGATATTTTAGTTACGATACGTTAATCGACGGGACTTAACAAACATATTGTTCAAGAGGTGGTACCCATGAAAATATTAAATTTATTTAATTACGTTTAAGATGAAATCGCGGACTTAGCGCATAACAGACTGATGTTGTATTTTTAAATATTTCATGAGAAATTCACAATAGTCGCAATTGGAACAAAATAATGAGAG
>MU181994.1:597980-611756 GCA_016904865.1 Pissodes strobi
TTCATTACTTCGTTTCAGTTTGAGGGAGAGACAGCTGATGTTGTGTTGTTAAATAATTCATGAGAAATTCACAATAGTCGCAATTGGAAGAAAATAATGAGAGGGAAATCTGTTATTCCAGATATACGTGCTGGGATGCTGGCCAAGTACCTTTGATTTAGTTGGAAAGCTCACCTCAGCAGCATCAGTTATTACATTTAAGAATCTCTCCCACTCTGCATCAACACTCTCCCATGCCTCAGCAATAAAGCCCCAATCAACTGTCTCAATGATATTATACAGTCTAAACAGACCCCGCTCTGTGGCTGGCCTATAGTTTAGTCTAGTGCTGGTACCACAGAAGGTCGCAAACGCATTAAAGCTGAAGATGATGCCCCGGAGATCAGATAATGCTGGAAAACTGGAAGGGTCAACATAATATTGATTTAGTTGGATGTTTGTGAAAATCTTGTCAATGCAAGCATCATACCGTGTATTGAAATCAATCGTCTCATACAGACCAAAGGAATAGAATACATTTTTAAGAAACAATGCATTTTGATCTTTGCTTCTTGAGAAATGTACATTAAAATCTCCTGTAAATATGATCCGTACTTAAGTGTTTAAAGAATAAAGTATTTTTGTCAAAAGATCGGTAAATCTATTAAAATTCCTATTTAGTGACCTGTAAACAGTTATTAAGAAAGTATTAGTGTCATTAAGAAAAATACCTGCAACCTCACACTGGACCTCTTCCGAGAACCTTCCTATATTAAGGTCATGAAAAACTAGACCCTTCTTTACATATTTTTATATGCCTACTCCCCCATGCCCCAGATTTGACCTGGAGAAACCGGCAGCAGCCGTATAACCATGTATATTATAGGTGGAAAATTCATCAGGGACGCGCCAGTGCTCATTTACACAAAAGCAATCTGTTTCGCTCTCATTAAGGATCACCTCAAAGTCAAAAATTTTGTTTTTGATACATTGTACATTTGCATGGAGGACACTTAATTTGTTTTTCCCAACATCCTTGGTCGGTTTTGAACATTCATGAAAAAATGTATTATGGTGCCGACCGGCCACATTGCTCCATCATTAACTTGCAGTACAAAGTGCTTTGGGACACCCAAACGAAACGAGCTTTTTTCTTTATCTTTCTTCGTTTTCATCTTCTCACAAATACAGTTTGTTATACCTTGTTTATTTAAATAATCTATGATTTCTTCGGCTTTGAGTGCTGGATCAAAGCCAGATTCAAACAACCATTCCACTTTGGAAGCTACTGGTAGGTTATTTTCAGCTTTTCTGGTGCCTCTGCGGAGGCCAAGACGTGTCTGAGTTTTCATTTTCTTATTCTCTACTAAAGTCCTTTGTTTATTTGCGCTTTTTTCCGTTTCATCATTCACATCAACTACGTTATTTATTTGGTTATGTTCTTCATTTTCACTGGCAACAGCTATATGGGTGGGTTCCGTAATCGATTTCATTTTGTCATCAGCTGGGTTTACTTGCTGATTTTTCGGTTTTAGGATTTTTGTACCACCAACGACATCTTGATCCGTTTAACAATTAATTGCTGTAGGATCGGCATTCTTCGTTGCATTCGAGAACACGTCGTTGGCTACGGAATGTTCCCGGGTTTTTCCATTATTTTTTTGCTGTAGGTTTTTCTGCATGGTCATTATTTTTCCCTTTCTTCTCCAAATCACTAATTTTTTCTTCCAATAAACACTTGTCTTCTTCTAATAGCGCGTTATTTTCTTTTAGACCCGCTATGATCTCTTTAAGCAGTCTTATTTTTTCAGAATCATTGTCATTGACAGAGGTTATGTTATGTTCAGTACACACACAACGAGTTTTGTCAATTATTTCTACCTCATTAGTCCAATCTCGAACGGCACATGAGAGATGAAAGGCTGTTCCACACTTTATACACCCTAAACTTTTTAGTTTTGCATCTCTCAAAAACAGTTTTTTCTTCTGCTGTACTTTTCGCGCGTACTCTATTCGGCGCCGGCGCAATCTTGAAAGAATATAAAGGTACGCGTCCACTAATCGTCATCGGACCGACGGTACGAATCGGACGAATCGGATTTTTTTTGTGTCCTGCGTCTACTACCACGGATTATTGGAGTCGGTATCAGTATTTCTCCCGCAGTTAGCTAAGTGCTGTTGAAGAAGCAAAAGCATTATTTCGTTACTGAATGAAGATTTTATAATTATTGACGTGTTGTAAGAAGAAGAAGAAAACGAAACTGCAAATATTGTCCCTGAGAAGAATGTCCGAATATTCTAGATACCCCACATTGTAAACTTATACTCGTGCACAATCGTGATAAGTCTTGCTACATCCATAATTACGTTAAAGCAATGTGGAGGAAAGTCACAAACTAACTAACAAAAATCCTTGCTATCTTCTCCAATAAACCAAAACAGAGTTTTATCCACAATACCGAAACAGAATAAACTGTTTTAATCATCTCCTGATGATGCTAACATGGTTATCGAAACGCGCGTCGAGTGCAAATATTCTGTTTCGGTATTGTGGATAAAACTCTGTTTTGGTGCATGTTGCTGAAGGTTCCAAACCCCAACGTAGTTCTCCAATAAAGTTTGGAAAGGGAAATATACCGTGACACCTGCGTGTTCTTGTCAGTATTAACAGTATCAGCATCGGCAGTGTCCGCACGAAACGGATTTTGATTTCGTCTTCGGGATCCCGTCCGGAAATGCCGAAGTGCGGTCGGGTCGATGCCGATAGGTGAACGCAGTCATATTGAAACAATGTAGATAATTATAAAATCCGATTCGTAGGATGCGTACCGTCCGTCCGATGCCGATTAGTGGACGCGTACCTTAAGAGATGTGAATAATGCTAGTATATGTATTCCTTCTCCTTCGAATATGCAGTTATGCAAATGATGAGACATAGTAATTGAACTGTATGTTGATAGATTCAATTCTGACATAATGCATATATCAATCTTTAGATTTTAATTATAAATTAAAAATCAACGGCCTTTATTTTTGGCAAAAATTTAACTTTATTTTACTACATTTCTATTTTGCAATTACTCTTGCTAGCGCTGGCAATTACTTCTTACGAATAAATAAATATAATAAGAAATAAATTAACTTGAAGAGTGATGAAAATTTGCCAACCGCGCTTGCCAAGGCAAACGGTTTAAATTCATAATCTCCCAAAGTTTGTCGCAGCCACGTCGGCCATCTTAGAACTTATAAGACTCTCCATGTTGTCTTAACGAAAATACACGGCCCAAACTTAATATAAGTTATTTGCATTTATATAGAGTTATGGACGCCTTAACTGGTCCCGTGTATACGCTTAATATTAGTTTATCTATCCTCCGGTTTACTTTAGTCATGTATATATGGCCTCAAGTTTGTTTATTTATAGGAACTTTGGGAGAGCTTGGCGCTACGAGATAAGAAAGTTTCGGGGCCCGATCTTTAGTTATATTATATGTATGCGGGTCCCCCTCGTACCTTAGATTACTCCGCTTAATTGGGGACGTGTCGTTGATTATAATGTTAAGATGATGTAGTGCGATTAGATTTCTAAAAAGTTTGCAAACGTCTCCTGTAGTAGAAGACAAATAAATATATAGAGCGTCGCTTTTGTGATTTTTTTTCAAGTTTATTCCATACCTATCTATACGGCCTCTCTCTATTAGTCTTGTAGAAAATTAAGGTTCAGCATAAACAAAAGCTTAAAAATCTGATCAGCAAAGTTCAGCATACTAAAAATGAGTTTTAAACACCATTGAGTGCAAAACTTCAATATTAGTAGCACAGTTAGGAGCACAGTTTATTTCTATAAAAATATTAAAAAGGCGGAGTCAACTTGCGCATCTAAGCATTGAGAGCGCTAAATTATTCTGTTAAACCCTTGGCATTATTTTTCTTTTAACGCGGCGTTTAACTTTCTATAATATCGACCTAAAAATATTGTAGCCCATTCCCATGAATGTAACCTATTTTATCGAAAACTAGTTTATCTGGCATGAAACCGGCTATTTTTACGTTCGAAATTCGTTGCACCTCAAGTAGTAGTAAGTATCCGAAAGTCGTGAGAACTTCGAACCGATTTTAAAAAAAGGGGAAGGAGCCGAAAAGAAATACCTGAAACGGGTTAAAAATTTAGTTCGATCCACATAAGTTAAACTTGTTTGTCCCGGTTAAAGCAAATAATGGGTTGGATTGGTGTTCAAATCGATTTCTTCTGATAGAATTATAAACCAAAACATTTCGGGTATCATCTTGTGCTTCCCAAAACATGCGACGCCTGGGAACGGGAACGTAACCACTTACATAGAGAACTGCAATAAATATAAGCATCTCGTCATTGCCGATTTCCAATTTCCAATTTTTGCTCTTTTGCTCTTTTTTGCATCTCGGCCACATGTCTGCGATGTTCCAGACTATCCAGATTCCGGGTCAACTCCGGATCGCCGACGAGACGCACAGCCCTCTTCTGAATGGAATCCAGCAGCTTTAGGGTATGCTTTGCTGCAGCACCCCAGATATGTGAGCAATATTCTAAGCACGGTCTTATTTGCGCTTTGTACAGCAAGAGCAACTGCTGCGGTGTATAGAGTTTTTTGTTGCGAAATAGCGCACCAAGCTTCTGGGAGGCTGATTTTGCGATGTTAGAAACATGGTCATGCCATGACATATTGCTGTTGACCGAGACACCCAGCAGCCCGATTGACGAAGATGAAGGAATGGTCGATCCTGCCATAATGATGTCAGGGCCCGCTGTATCGGCCCTCTTAGTAAACGTTGCTGTTTGGGTCTTTGCTGCATTGAACTGGACCAAATTTCGGTCGCCCCAAGTTTGAACTTTCTCCAGGTCTTGATTAATTGCTGTAATCTGCTCCTGTCTGCGGTGATGAGTCTCAGTCGCTGGTAAGGGTTTTTCTGATCTAAAGTGGGAGACAAGGGTACTGTCATCTGCAAAACTGTAAACAGGATTATTCGTTTCGATCAGCAGGTCATTAATATAGATGAGGAACAGAGTTGGTGAAAGTATTGCGCCCTGAGGTACGCCCGCGTTGATGGTGAATGTGTCCGAGATGTGTCCATCGACTGCAACGTGTAGGGATCGGTTCTTAAGGAAACTGGCCAGCCAGCTGCAGAGAGAGGTGGGCAGTCCCAAGGACGGCAGTTTGTTGAGCAGTCCGTCATGCCAAACTCTGTCGAATGCCTTTGAAATATCCAACGCAATCGCTCGAGACTCTCCGTAGTTTTCAATTGCCCTACTCCATATATGAGTGACATAGGCCAATATATCTCCTGTCGATCTCTCTTTGCGAAAGCCGTATTGATTATCGCTGATTATTCTGTTGCTCTCGAGGTACTTGAGTAGTTGCTGGTTGACTACACGTTCCATGACTTTGGAGATTATTGGAAGCAAGGCAATTGGGCGATAGTTTGAGGGCGTGGTTTTCTTGCCTTTTTTTGGAACAGGTTGCACTCGAGCGACTTTCCAAGAGGATGGGTAAATTCCTTTTCTGTAAGAAAGAGAAAAAAGCCTGGAAAAAACGGGTGTTAGTTCGTTGGCGCAGTTCTTTAGCACGATGGCAGGTGTTCCGTCCGGTCCTGATGCCTTTTGCGTATCTAGTTCTTTAAGGATTTTGCGAATATCACGGTGAGAAAACTTGACTTCTGCCATGGTAGTGTTGATGTTCGGTATAGTGGGGAGAGTCTTGCCTTGGGGCACGTCTAAGGTAGAGTGCGATGAAAACATTTTGGCGAGCATGTTTGCTTTTTCCTTGGCTGTAGTCGCCGTGATGACACGTTCGTCCGTCAAAGGTGGGAGAGACGTTTTTGTAAAGTTGTTACTTACTGCCTTTGCTACCGACCAGAAATTCCTGGAACCACTGGGGCACTGCAAAAGTTTATTCCTGATCCTTTGATTGTGTTTGTCCTTAGTTTCGTCGATCACACGCTTTCACTCGTTTCTCGCTTCGATAAAATAATTGCGATTTTCAGCGGTCTGATTTTGCTGCCAGTACTTATAGGCTTGCTGTTTCCTTCCTACAGCTCTTTCGCATCTTTTGTCGAACCAGGGCTTTCCTTTTGATGGTAACTTGATGGAATTTGGGATGTATGCTTCCATTCCTGAGGAGATTACTTGCATGATCTCTTCGCAGCAGTCTGACGGGTCGTTAGTGGCAAAGCAGACGTCGAGCCAAGGAAAATCTAGGTAGAACTGCCTTAGGTCGTCCCAGTTTGCAGAATTGTAATGCCAGATTTTGCGAGGCAATGGTGGATCCTTCTGTATGGGTGGCAATTCACAAACCGTTGTAATAAGTTTGTAGTCGGAGGTACCTAATGGCGAACCAACTGTAACCTTGTACTGGTCGGGATTGGTGGTCAGAAAAAGATCCAGGAGGGCGGCGAATTCGCCCCTCTCTGAGATCCGAGTTGGTTCGTCTACAAGTTGAGTAAGCCCGCAGCTGATGGCAAATGCTTCAGCTTCTCTACCTTCGTTGTCGATCTTGTTGTGATGTTTGAGCCAGTTGGTGTTGTGGGCATTGAGGTCTCCCAGAACGATTATTTCCGAACTGGGGTGATCGACCTGTATTGAGTCAAAAGTGGTAGCTAGTGTTGAGAAAAAGCTTTGGTAGGCTCTATCGCTCGGAGGGCGATAGAGACAACATATAAACTTGGTTAATCCCTTGGCGGTGAACTTGAGCCACATGACGTCAAGGTTGTTCGGTTCGAGTATTTCCTCGCGGTGACATGAAAGGTCGCTTCGGACAAAAAGGCATATTCCGAACTTATATCTAAATCGGGTATGTAAGTCGTAACCAGGATAGAGGTAGTTCACTGTTGTTGTTGTAGAACATACTTGTGTTTCTGTAAGGGCTAATATGTGTGGTCTATTTGCTTGTAGATGTTGGTGTACCGAATTTATGTTTGTATTTAGGCCTCTTATGTTGCGGAAATCTATTCTAAATTGGTTCGGTATCTTTGCTGTCTGTGAAATGCGGAATGAAGGGCTCCCAGGGCCACCCAGCGCCAGGAGATCCGAATGGCCGGGGAGTTTACTTCCGGAATATTTTGATCCTGGAAGCACCATCATGTCCATATATTCCTACTGTGAAACCCGGGACCAACAGCGCGGAAGCGGAACGTGATTTGGGAAAACCACTTAGCGCTTCCCAATTCTGGTGGGGTGGTCTTTCACCGGACGATGCGAGTAGGCTTATGCATCTACCACCTAGGGCCGCTTCCACTCGAAGCATCGGCCTCAGACTCATTCCGTTGGCGGTCCCTAGTCTGACAGGGGTAAAAATGGGGTTTGTTGAATCACTCCCCAGTGATCAGCTCCAGACTTTGTACTTTGGTGTTCTCCAGCCTGGGGGAGGACGATGGGATTTGATGCGCCATATCCCATGGCAACTCGGAATGGCGGGGGCGTCACTCCCCGTAATCAAACTCCTCTCACCAGTCTGACGTTCCTGCCAGCCAATACAATGCAGCCCCTCTTGTCACACTCACACTCTTCATTGCTTTCCCATCCATCATCATGCGGAGGAGTTATATAGATAACATCTCTGGATCAGGATCATGTTCGGAGAGTATCTCTATTTCATCTAGCAACTTTTCAACGGCAACAAATTTATTTGAAAATCATTGATCTAATTGGGGTCTTCGTCAGGGAAACTAAAGAAATAAAGTTCATTTTAGGCAGTTAAAAAGTCCTTTTGACAAAATTTCTGTTTTTCTACCCCTTTCCTTTTGACCCATTCCGAGTTCTCACGACTTTTAAACTTTTTTTTTTTTTAAACTCGGTGTGAGCACTATAGACCTTTTCACACGTAAGTTGTAGGAAACTTACGAAAGTGAGAAGGCAGACCAAAAATGTGCGTGTAATTAAGTAAAAAGTCGTTTCAATTATGGTTGTAGTTTCCCGCATAAGACGAATACAGGACGTTGTGAAAAGTACATTTTGTTATTTATTTTCCTCTGTTTTTTTTTCACTTTTAATAATAATAGCGAGCGAAATGCTATAAGCTAAGCTTCGATATGTATGAAACCTGTGTCTGAGTGTGCTCTTGCGATAATTAAAAAAAACTCATTATAATCAAGCAAAACAGTGCTGTTGGCCTGGTTGGATCGACTTTGGCTCCTCACATACGAGAAATATGGGAAGTGAACGCGTTTTCCTCATTTTTTTTCACAATTATTATTAGCAATATCGAATAACATCCTACTAGAAAGGTCGAGATGGACAAAGTCTTAATATATCGTTAAAAGAGCATGCCTTCCGGGCCTTTTATTGATCCTCCGGAGCCCGGAGAAACGTCGGTCAACCCGGAGACTCCGGGCCCAAAATACCTAACTAGCAACCCTAATTTTCACATTAAAAAAAAAATGTTGAAGTTCTTCACAATGACAGTGCAATCAGCTAATTATCATTAGGTGCGGACTTTTGCCGGGGTTTCTCTATATTTCGAAAAATAAGAGAAATTAGAATTGCTCATTTTTCAAAATAAAAAAAAAAAATCGTCTTTTTAACACAAATATCATTGTAATTATAAATTAAGGAAACTCAAGCGATAAAATTTAAACACCTTTTGATAAAATTCCTGTTTATCTACCCCTTTCTTTTTGACCCATTCCGAGTTCTCACGACTTTTAGACTTTTATAATAGTTAGAATTTCGGAAGCAAAGGTAACCAAAATAAACTAGACAAACTCGTTTTTGAGAAAGAAGCAAATAATAGTTTCTTATTTTGGTCTAGTTTCGGACGTGAGAAATCACGACCCTTCAGTCTTTTAAGGTTGATGGAAACTCGAATCGCGTATTTTAGGCGATAATATTAAAAGTGTTTCTTTATATGCAACGATCGAAATTTAATCATGTTGAATGTAATTTTTTTAATAAAAGAGAACGTGTGATAATATGTGTTTTTCTTCGATAAATTAGTGGAAATGATAAGTGCTTAAAGTGTCGATGGTGAAGTGAAATTTGAAAAGGTGAAGTTTGAGTGTTTAGGGACAGTGTGAGCACTTAGGTAAGTAAGATATCGGCGGAGTTTTATATTTATTGTAACTATTTAAACATTTATCTACTTTGAATGGAGCAAGCTAGAATAGAAGTTTTCGCTAAATACTTTCAAAATTATGGCATTTTGTCAATTTTTTTCGCGTTATATGCCACATCCATATGTTGCGTTAGCAATATAATACCTACACGCAAATACTTTCCGCACTGCTGCGAGTGCGAAAAGCGAACACTTTTGCCTGCTTTATGCCTCCCAATTAAAAGTTAAATTAAACTATAAAAATGTGTTAAGTTGGAATTTGGAATCGTCGACAAATTTTGGATAAAACTACCAAAGGTTCCTAACCTCCACTTCTAACTTTAATAATTCCCTTTTCCTTGCTTATCTTAGCATTTATTACTTTTTATTTTTATCGATAATATTTTTCTTATTCTGTGCCTTTTGGCATGACTTTCGGGGGATCCACTCTTAAGAATTTGGAAGGAGATAACACCATATGCCCATGACTTTCGATTAAAAAAATCTACTTTAATCGTACGTGCCAGTAAACACGCGAAATCGTTTTGAAAACGGTTTGAAGTCGGAAAAATGGGTCAGGATCGGAACGGATCGGAAAATGTGGACACTTTCTATTGAACTTATGACATATTAATACATATAAATTATATGGAAAATAAGTAAATTTATTTGTCTGAAATCATTTGGAACATTTGAAGACGGGAAAATAGACGTGTTTTATGTTTTAAGCAGCGGTTTTGCTGATTTTATGGGAGATTAGAGGTAAAAGTTTACTATTTAATATATTGATGCATAAGTATTTGGCTGAAATTGCATTTAAAACGATTTAAAGATGGGAAAATTAGCCATGATCGGAGAATTTCTTTCAGCACTAAACAACGGTTTCTGACAATTTCATGGGAAATTCCAAGGTAAAAATTTACCTTTAGGATATACCTATCGATGCGTAAGTAAGTAGATTTATTTGTCTGATAACTCATTTAAAATGATTTGAAGATGGGTAAAGTGGGTCCTGATCAAAGAATTTTTGCGCTTTAAACAAGGATTTCTGCCGATTTTATGGAAGATTTTGAGGTAAAAGTTTATTTTTAGTATATATCGATGTGTAAGTAAGTACCTAGTTTTATTTGCCTAAAAACTCATTTGAAACTACTTGAAGACGAAAAAATGGGCCATGATCGGTGAATTTAGACATTTTGTAAGTAAGTACATTTATTTGCCTGAAATCTCATTTAAAAATAATTTGAATATTGGAAAATGCGCCACGATCGGAGAACTTGGACAATTTTTGCGCTTTAAGCAGCGATTTCTGCCAATTTTATAGGCGATTTCGAGGTAAAACTTCATTTTTAATATATCGATGCGTTGGTAAGTAGAAGTAGTTGCCTGAAATAACATTTAAAATGGTTTGAAGATGGGAAAATGGGCTAGGGTCGAAGAATTTGAAAATTTTTCAGGCTTAGAACAGCGGTTTCTGCTGATTTTGTGGAATATTTCGAGATAAAAATTTTACTGTTAACATGTCAATACCTAAGTAAGTAGATTTATTTACCGTAATCTCATTTAAAACAATTTGAAAAAAGGAAAATGAACCATGATCGGATAATTTAAACATTATTTACGATTTAAGCCTTGGTTTTTGCCGGTTTTATGGGAGATTTCAAAGTAAAAGTTTACTTTTAGCATATCAATATATAAATAAATAGATTTATTTGCCTGAAATCTCATTTAAAATAATTTGAAGATGGAAAAATGAGCCATCATCGGAAAATTTGGACATCTTCTGCGCTTTAAGCAGCGCTTTCTATCGATTTCACGGGAGATTTTGAGGTAAACATTTACTTATCGATGGGTAACTAAGTAAAATAATTTGCCTGAAATCGCATTTAAAACGATTTGAAGATGAGAAAATTAACCATAATCGGATAATTGGGACATTTTTTACGCTTTAAGCAGTCGTTTATGTGACATTTCAAAATAAAATTTTATTTTTAGCATTTCGATGTGTAAGAAAGTAAATTTATTTGCCTCAGATCTCATTTAAAACGATTTGAAGATGGGAAAATGGGCACGATCGGAGAATTTGGTAATATTTTAGGCTTTAAGCAGCGGTTTCTGCTGAATGTATGGTATATTTCGATTCGATTTCGTTTACTTTTAGCATATCGGTGTGTAAATAAGTAAACTTATTTGCCTGAAAACTCTTTTGAAAGGACTTGAAGATGGGAAAATGGGTCATAATCGGAAAATTTCGACATTTTTTACGCTTTAAGCAGTGTTTTTTGCTGGTTTTATGGGAGATTTCAAAGTAAAAGTTTACTTTTTTTATATCAATATATAAATAAGTAGATTTATTTGCTTGAAATCTCATTTAAAATTATTAGAAGATGGGAAAATGAGCAATGATCAGAAAATTTGGAAATCTTCTGCGCTTTAAGCAGCGCTTGCTATCGATTTCATGGGAGATTTTGAGATAAAAATTTACTTTTAGCATATCGATGCGTAAGTAAGTAAAAATATTTGAAGATGGGAAAATGGACCATTATCGGGGAATTTGCACGTTTTTTACGCTTTAACAGTCGTTTACGGGAGATTTCAAAATAAAATTTTATTTTTTGCATTTCGATGCGTAAGAAAGTAAATTTATTTGCCTCAGATCTCATTTAAAACGATTTGAAGATGGGAAAATAGGCAGGACCGGAGAATTCGGTAATTTTTTAGGCTTTAAGCAGCGGTTTCTGCCGACTTTATGGGAGATTTCAATTCGATTTCGTTGACTTTTAGCATATCGGTGTGTAAATTAGTAGACTTATTTGCCTGAAAACTCGTTTGAAACGACTTGAAGATGAGAAAATGAGTCATAATCGGAAAATTTTAACATTTTTTACGCTTTAAACAATGGTTTTTGCCGATTTTACGGGATATTTCAAAGTAAAAGTTCTTTTTGCATATCAATATGTAAATAAGTAGATTTATTTGTCTGAAAACTAATTTAAAATTATTTGAAGATGGGAAAATGAGCCATGATCGCAAAATTTGGATATTTTCTGTGCTTTAAGCAGCACTTTCTGTCTATTTTATTGAAGATTTCGATGTAAGAGATTACTTTTAGCATATCGTTGCGTAAGTAAGTAGATTTATTTGCCTGAAATCTCATTTAAAACGACTTGAAAACGGGAAAATGGGCCATGATCGGATAATTTAGACATTTTACTTTTAGCATATCAATATATAAACAAGTAGTCTGAAATCTCATTTAAAATGATTTGAAGATGGGAAAATGAGCCATGATCGGAAAATTGGGACATCTTCTGCGCTTTAAGCATCGCTTTCTGCTAATTTCCTGGTAGATTTTGAGATAAAATCTTACTTTTAGCATATCGATGCGTAAGTAAATTTATTTGCCTGAAATTTCATTTAAAACGATTTGAAGATGGGAAAATGGATCATGATAGGAAAACTCAGACATTTTTTACGCTTTAACCCGTCGCGTCGTTTATGGCAGATTTCAAAATAAAATTTTATTTTTAGTATTTCGATGCGTCAGAACGTAAATTTATTTGCCTCAAATCTCATTTAAAATAATTTGAAGATGGGAAAATGAGCCAGTAAATTTATTTGCCTCAAATCTCATTTAAAACGTTTTGAAAATGGGGAAATTGGCCATAATCGGAGAATTTAGACATTTTCAAGCAACAAGCAGCACTTTCTGCTGATTTTGTAGGAGAATTTCAAAATACTTGTATTTCATAATCATTTATCTCACTTCTGTGGGATGGCCTTAAGCATTACCCTAACTAACACAAACTAACCCAAACTTTTTTTAATTGTGCTTTTGCTTTATAACTGAAAAATTGACACTTTATTCACACATTAGAGCCCTGTTAATAAACTACTCACCAAAAGTATAGTTATGCATTTTTGGCTAAGATATTAATTTGTGAGTAGTTTATCCAACTTAGAGAGCACAAATGCGCAAACCAACTGTCAATTTGGCACTTTTAAAGCAAAAACAAAACCACATCGGCGTATTGATACAATATTAAAAAGCTTCCCCTATATACTTTTGAGTGAGATTTTGGCCCATTATTTAAAAAAATACAAGTTATTGACCACTTTAGCAGGCAGTAATGCTAAAGTTTCATAATTTAAAATGAAGTGGGGGTATTTAACTATTCAATATATCCAGAGGGGGGGGGGGGTTCTATTCGCATTACCCCCTCCTCCCATTGGCGTGTAAGAAACGTTAATTAAAATCCTCATATATTTGCAAACCTTTACGTTTTCCCTGACGATCAATACAAAACCATTCCCATCCCCCCCTTTGAGTTAAGGCCTCTGTCGACCCTCCAAAAACTATTTTTGCCCTAAAAGCGAACGGAGCCCTATTTCTCGTTCCGGTCCTTTTGCCCTTCCTTACCTTGACGATATTTATTTCGCTCGACCGGTGACAGTGGCCTAAAATTCCTCGGATCGAGCTAAAAGTAATTTTTTTTTAAGACATTGGTTTACTATATATTTGAGTTTGTACTTGTAAGTTCCCATAAGAAAATATATGGGTAATCCTGGTGGTTATTTATAATAGACCACACCTGCTTTAATTTAGACTGACATAATTTTGTCCAACAAAAACTCGTTTACGCCCCACTGTCCTCTCTTATCCTAGACCCGCAGCATCCTTTGCAACCGACTCGCTTTGCCCTACGTCTCTTCTCTCTCGCATCCACATGTT
>MU181994.1:611766-622704 GCA_016904865.1 Pissodes strobi
CTTATTTTTATACAAACTAATATTTCTTGTAACACATTCTTCTACTTTTTTTTAATATACGTGCCCATACTTTTGATGGTGTTTACAGTTTTGTAATGTACGTTTCATTAATTTTCATAGTAGGTCGTACCCGTCAGCACTTTTGGAACCTATACTTCTTGCAAATCATAATCTTTTATGCGAAATAATAGCGAAAAGTTTAAATTTAAATAGCTCACCCTGTAGAAAAGGCGTCATCATTTCCAAAGTATCTTTTAATAGAGTTTTTGACGTAAATTCTCGTCAAGTAATGAGTTTTCCTAAAAAAAATGCTTGTCGAGAAAAAATAATTAAAAAACTTAATTTTTTTTACCTAGAAATCGATATTTTCATACTCTTCCTCATAAGTCCATTTTGTCGACATTTTCGAAGCAGCTAAGCATATACAGATGTTTTTTCCTAAAATTTCCTTATCGAACTATCGTGTCAGTTGTTTCGATTCTGGCGACTATTACGACTTTATAACGATCCAAAAAGAATCCTTTTTCGAAGATTTATCTTGAAATTTGTCTTGAAAACCACCAGAAATGTCTGCTTTTCTGAGCAGGACCCATTTTCCAGCTTCAAACCGATTTCAATGAAATTTGAGATAATTAAATGTACAAATCAACACTTCGGAATATTTTTAGGATTTTCTACATGTTTCAATTTAACCTCAATTTTTTCGCATTTTCTGATCTTATGTGGAAAATTGTTTCAGAACTTTCTTATAGCAGAAATCACGAGGTTTACGAATCTGAGATCGATTTCTTGAAAATAGTTAGCTATTGGCTGACACGTTTCAAGAATATTTTTCAATCTGAAACTCAAAAAAAATCATCAATTTGACATTTTCAATCAGGATCGATGCATTTTTTGGTACGATTAACTCATATCACCCCTCTTTAATGTACGAAAGTTTGGTTGCTCCAGATTATCTGGTTTTCCAGTAATAAATATTAACACTCGAAAAGGCAAAAAGTCTAACTTCAACTAGCTCACCCTTTGTCAATGGCATCGTCGTTTCCACGATAGTTTTTGACATAAATTCTTGTCAACTAATCGACTTTTCAGACAAACAATGACTTAAAAATTAATGTTTTTATATGTTCTCTGTAAAGTAGTTTAAAACTGAGTTTTATTCATCTCCCGATGATGCTAACATGGTTAGCGAAACGCGCGTCGAGTGCAAAAATTTCTGTTTCGTTATTGTGGATAAAACTCTGTTTTAGTGCATGTTGCCGAAGGTTCCAAACCCCAACGTAGTACTTATTTTTTATCTATAATACGCATTCACACCTTCAGAAGACAATGTACCCGTCCGTACTTTTTGTAAATCACGTACCTTACTATTCATAGTAGGAACCCATACCATACTTCTTGCAAATCACAATTCAATTTTTTTTATTGCGTTCCCACACTTTCGAAAGAGGAACAGTACGGAGACGTATTCTAGCCCCATGCTCGATATGAAGCACAGTCTCCTACTTTATTTTTTTGGTCCGTGTCCAGACTTTTGGAAAGGAAAAGTATGGGTCCTTATTTTTGTACGAATTCATATTTCTTGTATCTTACGTTCTTCTATTTTTTTTTGGTACGTGCCCATACTTTTGATGGTCTTTCGAGGCGTATTGAAATTGAGGAAAATGGTGGGTATCTTTTGAACGTGTTTATTTATTGGGTAGTTCTAGCGCCAAAAAAGTCATAAGGATAGATAAAAACTGAGACAACAGCGAAAATTTAGACAAAACGGACTTTTGAGGGAAATTGTATTTGTCAAAAGAATAAAGGTTTAATTTTTTTTTATTTAAATTCAAATTACTTACTATTTTCTAGTCCGTATTCATAGCTTCAGAAATATATTTTACGTACCTGTACTTTTTGTAATTCACGGTCTCTTCGTTTTCATAGTAGGCACTCATACTTTCTTCAAATCACGATTTTCCATTGCGTTCCCATACTTCCGTAAGAGGAAAAGTACGGAGACGTATTCTATACCGATGCCCGATATAGTGCACGACCTCTTACTTTTTTTGGGTACGTGCCCTTACCTTTGGAAAAGAAAAAGTACGGGTACTTATTTGTCTAAGAACTCATTTTTCTTTTATCTCTCGTCCTCCTACTTTTTATTTTTTAGTACGTGCCTGTACTTTTGATGGTCTTTGGAGGCTTTGCGAAAATTAGAAAATGTCGGGTATTTTTTTTAAGCCGTTTTATTTTTGAAAAAGGGGCCAATTTAGGTCTCTAGCGCCGAAAAAGTCATAAGGATAAGCAAGAACTCACTTCTTGTATCACCTTATCTTACTTTTTTCTTGGTACGTGCCCATACTTTTGATGGTCTTTCGAGGCCTATCGAAATTGGTGCAAATCAGAAAATGACGGGTATATTTTAAGTGAGTTTACTTTACGTACCCGTATTTTTGTTTCTTTACTTTTCATAGTAAGTCGTATCCGTCCGCTCCTTTGGAACCCATACTTTTTGCAAATCATAATTTTTTTTATGCGTCCCCGTACTTTCGGAAAAGGAAAAGTACGGAGAGGTATTCTAGTAACCCATATATCTGACAGTGTAATTCAATTACCTTTTTTTATAACACGTATCCGTACTTTTTGTAATTCACGTCCTTTACTTTCCATAGTACGAACCCATACTTCCTGCAAATCATTATTTTTTATTGCGTTCCCACACTTTCGAAAAATGAAAAGTACGGAGACGTATTCTACACACCCATGCTCGAACTCTTACTTTATTTTTTTGTACGTGTCCAGACTTTCGGAAAAGGAAAAGTATGGGTCCTTATTATTGTCCGAATTTATATTTCTTGTATCTCACGTTCTCCTAGCTTTTTTGATGCATGCCCATACTTTTCATGGTCTTTCGAGGCGTATTGAAATTGACGAAAATGGTGGGTACCTTTTGAACGTGTTTATTTCTGAAAAAAAGGAGTCAATTTGGGTAATTCTAGCGCCAAAAAAGTCAAAAGGATCGATAAAAACTGAGACAACAGTTCGATAAGAAATTTCTAGAAAAAAGCTCTCTAAATGTTTATCTGTTTTGAAAATGTCGACAAAATGGACTTATGAAGGAAATTGTATTTGTCAAAAGAATAAAGGTTTATAATTTTTTTCAATTTTAATTCAAATTACTTAAACTCTTCTAGTACGTATTCATAGCTTCAGAAATATACATTTTACGTACCCGTACCTGTTGTACTTCTCGGTCCCTTAGTAGGTATTCATACTTCCTGCAAATCACGATTTTCTATTGCGTTTCCACATTTCCGAAAGAGAAAAAGTGCGGAGACGTATTCTACACTGATGCGCATATTATAATGCAAGGTCTCTTCATTTTTTCTTTGGCACGTGTCCATACTTTTGGAAAAGAAAAGGTACGGGTGCTTATTTATGTACGAACCCGTGTCTCTCGTTCCCCTACTTTTTATTTTTTAGTACGTACCTGTACTTTTGATGGTCTTTCGAGGCCTTGCGAAAACCAGAAAATATCCGGTATTTTTTTGAGCCTTTTAATTTTTGAAAATTTGTGTCGTTCTAGCGCCGAAAAAGTCATAAGGATCTTAAAAACCCCAGGCACAGTTCTGAGGGGAATTTATTGAAGAAAAAATCTTTAAATCCTTATCTGTTTCGAGAATGTGGAGAAAATGAACTTTTGAGGGAAAATGGATGTCAAAATAATTAAGGTTTAAATTTTTTTTTCAATTTTAATTTAAATTACCTAATCTTCTCTAGTACATATTCACGATTTTATTTTTCTTAATGCGTTCCCACACTTTCGAACGAGGAAAACTACGGACGGAGATGTACTCTACACCCATGTTCGATATAAACCAAGGTCTCTTGGTTCTATTTGTGCGTATGTGTCCATACTTTTGGAAAACCAAAAGTGTGGGTGCTTATTTTGGAACGAACTCTTATTTTTGTATGAAAAGGGGTTAATTTTTGTTGTTCTAGCGTCGAAAAAGGCATAAGGATCGATTTCTAATGCTTATCTGTTTCGAAAATGTCGACAAAATGGACTTTTTGGGTCACATAATTAAGGTTTTAATTTTTTTTTCAATTTTAATTTAAATTACTTAATCTTTTCTAATATATACACGATTTTATCTTTCATTTTCATTGCGTTCCCACACTTTCGAAACAGAAAAAGTACGGAGACGTATTGTACAACTATGCTCGATATAAAGCACGATATCTTACTTATTTTGGGGGTATGTGTCCATACTTTCGGAAAAGTAAAAGTGTGGGATCTTATTTTTGGACGAACTCCTATTTTTGTATGAAAATGGGTCAATTTGGGTCGTTCTAGCGTCGAAAAAGGCATAAGAATCGAGTCTTAATGCTTATCTGTTTCGAAAATATCGACAAAATGGACTTTTTGGGTGACTTAATTAAGGTTTTATTATTTTTTTTCAATTTTAATTTAAATTACCTAATCTTTTCTAGTACATGTTCACGATTTTATCTTTTTTGTATTGCGTTCCCTCACTTTCGAAAGAGGAAAAGTACGGAGACATATTCTGCACCCATGTTCTATATAAAGCACGGTCTCTTCTTTTTTTTTTGGGGGGTGCGTGTCAATACTTTCGGAAAAGTAAAAGTGTGGGTACTTATTTTTGGACGAACTCATATTTTTGCATGAAAAGGAATCAATTTGGGTCGTTCTAGCGTCGATAAAGGCATAAGGATCGATTTATAATGCTTATCTGTTTCGAAAATGTCGATAAAATGGGCTTTTTGGGTCACATAATTACGAGTTTAATTTTTTTTTTCAATTTTAATTAATTTACTTAAAATTTTCTAGTATCTATTTACGATTTTCATTGCGTTCCCACACTTTCCAAACAGAAAAAGTACGGAGACGTATTCTACAACTATGCTCGATATAAAGCACGATCTCTTACTTATTTTTGGGGGTACGTGCCCATACTTTCCGAAAAGTAAAAGTATGGGCACTTAATTTTGTACGAATTCATAGTTTTTGTATAAAAAAAGGGTCATTTTGGATCGTCCTAGCGTCGAAAAAGACATAAGGATCTATTTCTAATGCTTATCTGTTTCGAACATGTAGTAAAAATTAACTTTTGAGGAGAAATGTATGTGTCAAAATTTTTTCTTGAAAAATAACATTTTATAGCAGAAAAAATGCATTATTTGACGAGAATCTATGCAAAAAATCGTATTAAAAGACACCAAAAGATGCAGCCAAACTTTCGTACATTAAATAGGGGGAACATGAGCAGAACATGCCAAAAATCGCATCGATCCAATTACAAATACAGAATTAGTGATTTTTTAAGTGAAAACTATACCGGTCTAAATACTTATTATTTACTTTTAAGACACACGTAAGTAAAGTGGGTTAGTTTGGGTTAGCATACGAGTGGTAAGGGCCGGGATCGATACCTGGCATCATCAACATTTATTTATTTATTTTTTTATTTTATTTAGTTTGGGTTAGTTTGGGTTAGTTGGGTTAATTGACGACTTCAAATGTTGAATAGAAAAGTGCTTAAATGTTTGGGTTAGAGCAAAGTTTTAATTTTTTTTATAGAGAACACTATGCATGTATCATTCAAATTTTGAATTATCTTTAAAATTAACATTTATTTCGTGAAACATGCAATCTAGCTCGAAAGTTTCTTAAAACTAATTTTAATATAATATGGAGTAGCTTAGGCGCCAACTGTGACTCAAAATTTTTCGAAACGCCTTGGGTCTCGTTCGCACCACCCCAGAACTAAAGCGAAACGGAGCTACAAAGATGAAAGATAGAGACGTTTTCCGCCATGCAGATTAAAGTTTTAGAATATATTAAACTGGTGAAGCAATAGAGAGTCGAATTTCGTACGCTAACTTAGATTAATACCTTTGAGAATTCAGAATTCGCTCGGTAAGTCATTATTTATGCTCCGAGGCATCTTGAGATATATATAATTTCGTCCCGCTTCAACCAAGATTAACATCTGAAGGGCCCGGGAAGGTATTTTCGGTTTTGATAAATTAAAATTAGGGCGGTTGAAATGGAAATTAATGAGGGTAGTTTATTTACTCGCGAAGACGTAGGTGGGTAGGCCCGGAGAGATCTTATGAGATTAGCATTAGAGCGATGGCAGACTTTTTTTTTAAGGAATTTTATAATAAAGGAATATTTTTGCCTAAAAATTTCCTCAAATAAAGTTCGATTCTCATTTTAAAGCAAGAATAATAAACTAGAGAGGATGGTTACTTCCCATAAGAGCCTATGTTCACTTACTATCGCCCCATGCCTCGCGGTCCCCTCACCCATATCATCGCCGCTGTGGCGTTGCTGCGCGACGAATGGCCATTGCTGTCATTGCATATTCTATGTTTTCGTTATGTTTTTATTTTTTTAGTGATATTTTCGGATGTTTTAAAACTGTTCATAGTTGAGAAACTTAAAATTTATTGTATGAGAGCGTAGTGCCTGTTTTGCAGAGTATTTTACAGTGTAGGGTTTTATTGATATTTTTATTAAATAAGGTAGAAATAGCTTAAATAATTTTTAAATGTAAGCAAGTATATGGGAGGAATAATAATATTTTTGTCATACGGCCCAAAAATAGCTATTTTACGAACTCATTTAAGTCCGTAAAATGCCTTTTTTCGGCCTAGTCCCTAACAGCCCCGTCTCCAGGCGTGAGGCGCCGAGGCAGCCGCCTCGGGCGGCCGATTTTTAGGGGCGGCCGTTTTTATTTTTTCTATAAAGTTTTAATGTGATTGTATGTCACACGGTAAACACTCTCGCAATGAATACGTAAAACGCTTCATTCGTACTATAAGCAGCTCATCACGCGTTGTAGGCAATAATAACCAACGTCTTAAATAATTAAACTCGACTATAAAATATAACGGTCTATTCGCAATTAGCATTAGCAGTTTAAATTCGCAGTGAATGAAATATCGCATAAACAGCCGCAACTGCTAACGAAAAAACGCGACTTAGCACATCTTTAGGGACGGGCGACATCGCCCTAAAGCGACTCAGGACAATTTTTAAGGAAGTGCCGAAACGCAACCCGATTGATTGATCGATTACTGAACAGCATGTAGCACATATTTAGCGTGGAGCGAGCGCATGTTACATATACGTACTCGTGCGATTTTTTAGACCAAAACTTCGAACTCCGCGCCCTCAAGTACCCCTCCCTAGAGTACCCACATCAAAATTATTTTTGAATCTTTTTTTGCTTTCATTACAGAAACGGTTAGAAGGATCCATGTATATGTCACCCACGTACAAATATATTTTTTTAAATCACAATTATTATGGTTCCCCAAATCCCCTATTTTCGAAATATTTCGGTACAGCAAACTCGTGTGATTTTTTGGACCAAAACTTCGAACTCCAGGCCCCCAAATGCCCTAGAGTACCCACATCAAAATTCAAAAATTATTTTTGAAATTTGTTTTCGCTTTCATTACAGAAACGGTTAGAGGTATCCACGTACATGTCACCCACGTACAAATATATATATATTTTTTTTAATCACATACAGGGTGTTACAACCACAATTTTTCCAAAAAAAATCCCCTATTTTTGAAATATTTCGGTACAACAAACTCGTGCAATTTTTTAGACCAAAACTTCGAACTCCGCGCCCCCAAATACCCCTCTCTAGAGTACCCACATCAAAATAATTTTTTTTCGAGAATTATTTTTGAAATTGTTTTTTGCTTTCATTACAGAAACGGTCAGAGGGATCGACGTGCGTAGCACCCACGTACAAATAAAAGTTTTTATATCCCATACAGGGTGTTAAAAATAGAAATTTCCCCAAAAATCCCCTATTTTCGAAATATTTCTTGCCAGACATGTGAACTCGTAAAATGTACTAAGTCAGAACTGGAGGATTGCGGACAAGAAGATTGTCAATTGCTTTGAAAATTGTATTTCGACATCTTTCGCGATTATTTGTCAGTTCGGTTGCTCTTGTGACACTAATATCTAGCAATTGTTTTGTCAGATCCACCCAATCAAGAGGCAAATAATTGCCTCCTGAAGGAGGCTCGTGGAGAGCATTATGCCTCCCGCATAAATGCTAGTGCCAATAGGTCGAGGTGTGTTTGGCAGGTGGTTAGGGAGGTTAGAGAATCTTGTGGACCCCAAAATCTCGACATTCCCGGAGACCCTTCTGAACTGGCCAACAGGTTTAACAGGTTGGTGGTTGAGGCTGCTCCGAAACTCATTGAGAACCAGAGTGACATTTCCTTCTCATGCAACATCCCATTGCACAACAAATCCTTGTTTTTAACCCCGACCACTCCCACAGAAATTTCCCAAATAATCTCTAAATTAAAAATCAAAAGGGGCGCTGGGTTTGATGACATATCCCTACATTTATTGAGACACTGTGCATAGGAGGTGTCTGAGCCACTGTGACACGTGATTAACAACTCATTTGCATATGGAATCTTTCCCGATAAATTCAAGCTGGCAATTGTAAAACCGAGTGTAAAACCTATATCCAAAAAAGGAGACAAGAGCCAGCTTGGCAATTACAGACCAATAAGCCTATTGTCTACGTTTTCAAAGGTGTTTGAGATCGCCATGTGCACTAGGCTTATGGGCTTCCTCTGTTCGGAAGGGCTGATAAGTGATATGGATTTCTGAGGGGCAGGCCGGTCGAAACGGCAATTTATGACTTTGTTGAAAGAATTCTGGGGGGTTTTGAGGAGGGAAGGTTGTCTCTTGGCTTGTTCTTGGACTTGTCCAAGGCATTTGACTGCCTTGACCACAGAGTTCTGGCTGATGATTTGGAGAAGTATGGGATCCGAGGACCAGCCTTAGACTGGATCCGCTCATATATTTCAGACCGGAAACAGAGGGTCCTCATTGAGTCCAAAGGCCAGACACACCTTTCTGAGGGGTTGCGGCTTCTCCTTGGCATTGCTCAGGGCGGAGTCCCGGGTCCTTTAATTTTCAATATATATGTAAATGACTTAGCAAACGAAATTCTTGATGATGAATCACACCTGGTAAACTATGCGGACGACACGAACTTGTTAACAATTGCTTCTCAGCTTTCCGAGCTTCTCGATATCTCCTGTGCACGATTAATAGCAGCCCAGGACTGGTTCACTAGAAATAGGTTGGTTCTAAATTCCAGCAAGACTAACATTGTCTGCTTTCGCACCAAAAGGAAGGACAATGACATCCCAGATATAATCTCCCTGACAGATAATGTTCCTCACGTTTTGTCCACGCACACAAAGTTTCTGGGCATACATATAGACCAAAATTTGGACTGGGTGGTACAGGTCAACAATGTGTGTCGAAAGGTCAGTTCGGCATGCTACTCCCTAAGGATACTGTCAAGATATCTTAATATTGACCACCTTAAAACGGTGGTACTATGCCAACATTTACTCCATTCTCAAATATGGCATCATGTTTTGGGGGAAGCAGAGATGCCGAAAGGGCCTTTGTGGCACAAAAGCGAGCAATAAGAACACTGCTCAACTTGGGAAGAAGGGATTCATGTAGGGGAATTTTCAGGAACTTGGGTTTCTTAACGCTTGCCAGTCTGAACGTATGTGAGTGTCTGCTGTTTTTCTTCAAACACAGGGAAAAGTTCACTGAGTTTGAGTAACAAACCAATATACCTACTAGGTATGTGGGATTAAATTTACCTCCACATCGATTGACAGCTACTGAAAAGGGACCAACCTATTCTTGTATGAAGTTTTTTAATGCTCTGCCTGTTTGTATTAAGCTGGACAAGAATTTCAATAGTTTTAAGAGTAGTATTGAAGATATTATATTGAGAATTGAACCCTATACAATTCAAGGATTTCTAAATTATAGGTTTTAAACAAATTGTGTTACTTTTGTACTTTTAATGTTCATTTTAACCATTTATGTATACTTCCTGTGACGCTATTATTATCAATTGTACTATATATGTTCCTCTGTGTTGTGCAATTTTTTATTAATACATTTTGAATTTGAAAAAACGTGTTTCGTGATTTCCCCCACTTCTCGATAATAATTTGGGAAACGGGCGTGATGGGGGGTACCCACTAACCAGCCAACCCCGACTCCGCCGTGCGGAGTTTGGTCGCGGCAAAATTTTGCTCCAAGCTCCCGTTTAGCCTGACATCACGAAAAAGCACGCAATTTCCATAGCCCCCCAAAACCCTCCCTTAAAATTGAGCCCGGCATCCCCGATTTAATTCCAGGTAGCTTCCACGTGGTATATCTACCATGACAATAATAGAGACCCTGCAAGTCATCTCCCTATATCGGAACCTACCGGTCAAAAAACCGCGCGGCCGCCTATTTGCCGGATATGTCATTATTGACTCCTTAATTGTTCTGTTGTAAGGGGCGGCCAAATCTTGCTCGCCTCGGGCGGCCTAAAGCCTGGAGACGGGGCTGTCCCTAAAAGTCGTCATGGCAACCTTTACGAACTATTCCAAAATTCCTGAATTTGTCTAAATGTCAAATTTCGAATGATATGACAAAATTATCAAATAGTTGCTACGCTACCAATTTCTAAGCTACACTGCAAAAAATCGCCTTGAGTAAAACTAAGAAAATTATTGAGTTACTTGCATTATTAGTGAGCTCATTAAAATGAATAAAAAATGAGTGAATTTAACATATTATTGTGATAGTTGCCAAAAAATACCTATACTTGCGTAATATACGCTCATATAAAGGTAATTAGGAGGTTTTTAAACTAAATTTTGTGTGATTCAATCCCTTCCCTTCCAATTGTAGATATTCTATGCGGATTTCTAGTTAAGACATATTATCACACTGGCAGGTGCAGACGTAGGAATCGAGGCGCGATCAAATTTCTAGGATTAAAGTGGCAAATAATTATTATTGTGCTAGTGTAAATCATATCAAGCAGATCTATGCACGAATGATACACG
>MU181994.1:627704-666662 GCA_016904865.1 Pissodes strobi
CCGGCATTGAATTATACTGCTGATTCCGTTTTCTCTGGGGATAAACAAGCAATGTGATGGTTCTCTCCGAAGGGGAGAGACAAAAATCAGGAATATCATCATTTAAAAATATTTTGTTTTTAACCCTTGCTCCAGAGAACCGTTTAATCTTGTCTTAAATATATCTAGTGTTTGTGGTCCTATTTAAGGTAGCTCAGAATTTAAAATATTTTTTTAAATATTTTTTTGCGTCAGTATAATGATCAATATTTTGGAAAGTTTATGATGGAATAAGTGCGAGTATTTCAAAATCGGTTGACTTTAAGTATGGGATATAATATATAACTAATGTTGCATCATATACCCAAAAAATTGTTTGTTGCTATAAATATATTTCTCCTTATATTTTCCGTAACACCTACGTAATATCGGGCGTAATAGAAATTAGGATTTTAAATACGACCGCGTCTGCCATAACTTTGTAGGTGGATACGTTTTTAGCCATCCGGCTCTTTCGGCGTGCAACGGACAAAGACAAACTACCACCATACCAGAGAATATCGAGACAAAATAGGGCTCATTGAAATTTTATGGTGGGTGAAACACCCCCAACTATACCCTCGGCTACTTTCACCCTTATCTAGCGAAATAATGGCTGTCGGATGTTTAAAGCCGTCTAGAGAAAAAGCTCGCCATGTTGGGGTGATGCACAGGATTAAATGTGAAATTCTCCTGCCAGAATGCGAAGTTTAAAGGAATTTTGCCACGAATTTTTTTATCCCAAACTGTTTTATTGCCCTCGTAAAAATATTACAATTGCTAGGTTTGGAGATTAAATTGGCAGGACATTATTTGTTGAAAAAATAGAGGACAGTGATAAAAAAGAGGACTTTTTATGTATCTATAATAATATCAAAAATATGATAAATATGTCCAAACAAAATAGTAAAAAAAAATGGAAAAACAAATTGAGTTTTCTTAAAACATAGGTGAGATTAGGATTGGCAAAATTTTTTTTTATTTTTTTAATGGTATTTTCATCATTATTTGTGTATGATGTTTTAGGGTAGCTTTTAAAGCACAAAATTCTTCATAAAGGATGTCAAAATTTACTTCGATCGATAATTCTTTAGCTACTTTTTATTTTTTAATGAAAAAATTTCAAGCTTCAAAAGTAAGATATTTTGAGAAACAATTTTGGACTCTAAGTAAGAAGTTCTATTTTGTTAAAACAGTGGACAAGATTCTTTAATATCCTTTTCTTCGTTGTCCCGATATTTCTCCTATTTCTAGCAGAAACCGAAAAAATTACCTTGCACTCTCTGATAAATTTAATTCCTCGAGGACTTTAAAGCTTGGAACACTTTATAACAAAGGAGATCTGTTTTTTTATTTCAATTTTTACTCCGTGTCGTAACTTATAGACTTTTTGATATAAGCAAGAAATATACATATAAAAGTTGACAAATAATAGATTACATTGACTATGTTAAAATACTAAACAAGGTAGAACAATATAAGGGATTAAGGTAAAATAAATATACAGGAACTTTCGAATCTATTACATTCTCCCCAACTTCATTTTTGAACGTAATCTTCTAAAATACCTAGGGGGTCTTCTTAATTTACTAGAATTTATTTTTATCTGCCTTTTGTTAATTAAGCTTTGGATACGGACTCTCTTGATCATTGTTGACTACAGAATCTATAAGTACCTTGGAGTCGCAAGAAAGTTCGGAGTTTAACGGTTCTTCATCCGAATGTAATTGAGGTAGTGGAGTAGGGTCCGCATGTTCAAATAATGGAAGCTCGGAAATGTCGAAGGTTTTAGATACTAGAGTTTCTCGAGGTCGATTTTCTAATAGAGTTTTATCTCCACCGGGAGCTGTGCTTTAAGGAAACGGTTGCTTCTCGACCATCTGCCTGTCGAACCAGATTACAGATTACAGATTGGGAGAGATGGCCTTTGAGCCTACTTGTCACCGCGACCTGACAGATCTATTGTGACTCTCTCCATATTATAGAGCTTCATCCAGTTTTGTCTTTCTGATTAGACCCCACAACCTTGATAGTGGCTCCGTCGTGTAGCTATTAGCTTCTGGTTTAGGTACGCCAAGCAGTTGGGAGCGCACTCTCGATAAGCCTTCACAGTGACATAGCACGTGAGATGCCGTTTCCTCCTCCTCCTGGCAGCACATGCATTCGCTATTTTCTGCCAAACCTATGAGGTTTAGGTGCTTTTTCAGCCGGCACTGGCCCGTCAGAAGACCCACCATAATGACAGCCTTCCTGCCGTAGCTTAGCAGGTCTGTTGATAGTTTGGCCGATGGACCTATTATAAATTCCTTGGCCTGTCTTTGCCCCAAAGTGTGGTTCCACCATTTTCGGGATTCTTCTGCTATCCATTTCTTTATGGCTGTTTTAGCGATTGGTTTGGCTATCCCGCAGAACGGTTCTGGTCCTATCATGTGCCTAGACGAGCCTTCTCTGGCTATTTCGTCGGCAGTTTCATTACCTTGATAGCCTTCATGCCCAGGTACCCATGATAGTGTCACTCTATGTTGACTTCCTATGTAATTCAGAGCATTGTGGCAATCCAGTACTAATTTCGATGTTATTTTGTTGGATTGCACAGCTTTTATTGCCGCTTGGCTGTCGGAGAAGATCGCAATTGTTGTTTTGTTGTTTATTTCCTTTGCTTGCTTTCGTCCTTGGTTCATATATTCCGGCTCCTACTCCTTCCCGTGTTGTCGAGCCGTCGGTGTACCAGATCACATTTGGCCTAATTGGAGGGCCATTTTTCCAATCATTCCTGCTTGGAATATGTGTCGAGTACTTTTTGACAAAGCTGTACTTGGCTATGGTATTATCTATGGGCAATCCCAGGATGTCATCTGCCTTGATTTCTTTGTTTAGCTTATCTTGTTTGGTATTATGTTTACCTATAATCGGTTTTTGGCCTTGTGATAGCCTGTATGTGACGGAGCGTGCTTCGCCCTGTATGTATGTTTGGATTGGTGGTAGGTTTAGTAGGACTTCTAGAGCCGCAGTGGGCGTTGTGGTCATGGC
This sequence comes from Pissodes strobi, assembly GCA_016904865.1. Classification (NCBI taxonomy): domain Eukaryota; kingdom Metazoa; phylum Arthropoda; class Insecta; order Coleoptera; family Curculionidae; genus Pissodes; species Pissodes strobi. The sequence continues at coordinate 630,753 of MU181994.1, forward strand.
TCCAGTGACGCACAGGCATGCTAGCCTTTGAACGCGACTTATTTGCCTTTTTGCCTCTGCCAGCATGGTTCTTGTCCACCATACTTCTGAACCATACGCTATCATTGGTCTTACTACTGCTGTGTATCGCCACAGTGTCATTTTGGGATTGAGGTCCCAATTCTTTCCGCACATCCTTCTGCATCTTCCTTAAGAGTTGCTTTTTGGATGTGTGGTTTCCAGGTAAGCCTCTGGTCAAATATGACTCCTAGATATTTTGATTCCCTGGAAAAAGGTATTTCTTCTCCATTAATTGCCAGTGGTTTTAGTCCTGTAAGGGCTCGCCTTCTGGTAAATGGAATGATTATCGTCTTTTTTGGGTTAACTGATAGCTGTTTATCTTTGCACCAGTTCTCCACTATTTTGAGAGCTTTTTGGCTTCTCACTGAGAGAGTACTAGCAAATCTGCCTCGTACTACAATCGTTAGGTCGTCTGCATATCCTAGACAGTAAAAGCCTTCTGCAGCCAGTTTTTGAAATAAATCGTCCACTAATATGGCCCAGAGTAGTGGAGATAGAACTCCCCCCTGGGTGCATCCTTTTCCCACCGCTGCCTTTGTGGTTGTGTCTCCCAGAGATTGTCCTGTGCTTTAGACTAGTTTCTATCCATTTGCGCAGTGCTGTTGGAGTTCCTCTCCTTTTCAACGCGCTTATGATAGACTGTGTTGAGGCGTCTATAAGACTTTGGTGTGCGGTCCAAGATTCTGCCAACTTTCGGCAGGTATAGGACCCTTACCTGTTACCATAGACTAGGTACAACGCCCCAGGCTAGATACCCTCTAAATATTCTGCACAGGTGTGGTAATAAAATGTCCTGACCTTTTTGCAGAAGTATGGGGTGTATTTCGTCTAGGCCTGGTGACTTAAATGGTTGGAATTGGTTGATGGCCCATCTAATCTTCGCAGGTGTTACTACCTCTTTAACTATTTCCCACTCCTGTCTTCCTGGTCTTTGTGGCCTTGGCTTAGGCGGAAGGTCAGATGGGTTTGTTAATTGCGTTGCTGTCGGAAAGTGTGCCTTTAGGAGCAGTGTTAAACTTTCCTCAGCTGTTTTGGTGTACGTGTTGTCCTCCTTTTTGAGGAGCTCGACATTGTTGCTTGTGTTTTCTTTTGCTAGGACTTTGTGAATTCGGGCGCATGCTGGGGTCTCATTTACCCTTTCGCAGAACCTTCTCCACGAGTCCCGTTTGGCTTTTCGTATCTCTTTATTATACTCTGTTAGTTTTAACCTGTAAAGGTGCCAGTCACTGGTTGCTTTGGCTTTATTAAGTAGCCTTCTGACGGTTTCCCTCAGCGTTTCGAGTTTTCCGTTCCACCAGACTGTGCTTTCTTTTTGTTTCCAGGTTTTAACTGGGCAATTGTCCTGATAAGCCGTAGCTATTGCTTCGCTAATCAGCTGTACTGTGACTTCTAAATTTTCCGCGTCCTTATCCTTGGCTGTTTACCCTTTGTAGACCTTCTTCGAGGGATTTTGAATATCCTACCCAGTTTGTGTCACAGGGATTTCTAAACAGTATTGCTTTAGGAGAAGGGATTTTAAAATCAAAGCTAATATGCCTGTGATCAGAGTAGGATGGTTCATCTGATACCATCCAATTGTGGATCATGTCGTTCGCCCTGTTAGAACTTAAGGTCACGTCAAGGACCTCCTGACGGGCTCTCGTTACGAATGTTGGTTCGTTGCCTACATTGGCAATATTTAAACCTTCTGTTAAAATAAATTGTAATAAGGACTCACCTCTTCCATTGACCTTCGTGCTGCCCCACATCGTGTGATGTGCGTTAGCATCACATTCTAGAATGAGTTGGAGCTTCTGTTCCTCACAGTAGGATATAACATCCTTGAGCATCTGCGGTGGACATTTTTGCTCCCCTCCTGCGAAGTAGGCGGAACATGCAACTATGCTTCTTTCACCTTCCTTCGTGGGTAGTGACAGGATAGCTGTAACAAAATGACCCGAGCATAGCCCCGGGATTAGAGTACATTTAATCCTATTGTTATGAATGATACATGGACGAGGTTTATTAGCTGACCTATCGTACAGTAACTTACCTTGGCAGGGCTTGAGGCCTGCAATTTTCCCTTCGTCGATCCAAGGTTCCTGCAGGAGGGCGATGTCGAGGCCTTCATGTTCAAATCTGCGACATAGCACGGCCGAGGCGGCCTTTGCATGTTGCAGATTTGCCTGCGGGAACCTGAGATTGCCCTCTACTTTGAAGACTCTTCTGGAGTGACACCACCATCATCCGTCTCCATGGCCGTGTCAGGTGCTATCCTCTTCAGAGGGCTGACGCCATGAGCCGTTTCCGGTTTTTCTGTGTCCTCTTGTTGGCACGTTTCTGGGATTGACTCCTGCTCGGGTGCCTTTGGTGGGATGCCTCCTTCCTTGACGCGGAACTTAATTTTTCCTATGCCAAAGAATGGTGACATATCCATCCATTTTTGGAGGTGGTCGAATGAGGCCTTGTCCATTGAAAAGATCCACACCTGGCCTTTTCCGGTTTGGGACTTTCCGAAGACCGTCCACAGCTCGGTGTTGAGTCCTCGGTTTCCTACTTGTAGCCTTTTTAGGATCCTTTCCTTGGGTAGCTGTTCCCCATATTCGTCTGGGACGAACAGTGTGCAGGCGTATGGCTTCGGGATCTCTTCTTCTTCCAACGCCTTCAGTTGTGCATCCTCCCATGGCTTTAGTGACGGGACCAGGTCCTTTAGCCATCTGGCACTTGTGGGGTTAGCACACGAGAATACAAGGTACCCTGACCTGTGGGTACATTTGTAAAATTGTACCTCTGGTCCTTCCTTTGGGATATCCTCTAGTTGTACCATTACGGTCCTTTGGATTGCCGTTAGCTGTTCCGGCTGCAACTGTACTTGGGGGTAAGCCTCTGGTACAACTGCGATCTTTACCGCAGTCAGAGCTTCCTTGAAGTCTCCCGCCCTGTCCTGTTTGGCTGGCTTGTGGGAGTCCGTCTTGGGTCTTTTTGAAGGCTGCTTTCCTGGCGTACTGTCTTCTGATATTGGGCGCTTTTGAGAGCGTTTTGGCTTTGCAGCCTTTGCCTTTCCCGCCTGAGTGGTTTGGGTTGCAGGGGCTTTTAGTCCTGCCATGATGAAGTTCTCCTTTATTACTGACCTTTTGGCTTCGTCGTAGGAGCTTTCATCAGTTTTTTGACCTTGGTGTTCGAGTTACCCGATAGGCGGAATGAGCAAATCTCTTGTTCCGTCATCGAGTCAACTTCCTTATTGACTTTTTCTTTGAAGAAGATTTTATAATTTCAAGTAAGAGGGGATAAAAAAAGAGATTGAGATACACCGCTGGAAGGCATATTCATACTTATGGGTGTCTGAAAATTATCCGTGATCTTTCGCACTGAGTGCACAAAAAGAGTATTAAAGATATTTGCAATATTAAGACTGCCTGTAACCGTCTTTCCATTATCATTAACGACATTAGGAACACACCTTGCTTTGTAACTTGAGAAGTTGGTAGTGGAGTTAATGATTTTTCATGAGGCTCGAGTTATATTGCTAGAAGTAAGCAACTTGTTTGAATTATAGGATTTTTTTAGCATTTATGATATTTTCTTTATGCACCTTTAATCTAGTTCTATAAGATGATAGTAACTCCTGGTTGCGAGTGGATTTTAGTTGAGTATGAAGCAGTCTCAACTGTTTGCTCTCATTAATTATTAATGGTGTTATCCACTGATTAGACTTTCTGTGGTTGGGCTTGTGACTGTTTATATAAGGAAGGCTCATATTAAACAAACTGGAGGAAGTGTCTAAAAAGTCAGAAAATTTACTTTCTAAATCCAGCATCTCAAGGTCAGACAGCCAATTTTCTTTAGACAGCAAGTGGTTAAAGAAATGTATGTTTTCATCAGAAAAAGATCTAGAGCTCACCATAGAAAATTTGCCTAAATCAGGGGTGATTGAGTTTCCCAAGTCAATACTTAGAATTTGAGCGTAATGATCTGAAAACGCCAAATCAAAGGTTTCAGTTGAAAGCAGTGCAGTGTTAATAAATGCATTATCAATCAAAGTACACGATGAGCCCGGAGTCCTAGATGATTCAGAAAAAGCTTGTGTAAGACTATATGAGCTAAATGCTTCCCTACATCTGGAAATAAAATTATAGCTAAAATCACCACAAAAACACATTAAAATATTATGTTTACATAAAAGCTTTAACAGTTTCTCAAAGTATATACTAAAAGTTTTAAAATCAGAGCTAGGAGGACGATACAGACAACAAACTAAAATTTTTACACCACTCACAGTCTGGAAAAGAGCAGCAGCACATTCAAAATTGTTAGACAATGAAAATTCTTTATTCTCTACATGTTTATAGGTACTGAAGTCAGATCTGACAAATATTGCCCTACAGAAGTATGACGCGACCTCATAATGATTAAGTTTGAAACATGTAATCTCCATAATTGGCAACCAAGTTTCTGTGATGCAGACAATTTCAGGATAGGCATGTTATGTAAGAAGAGTTCCAAGTGAGCGGACTTCAGTCGAATGCTTCTAGCATTTAGATTAACAATCCTCACTCCCTTCATGATATCATTTTCTTCTGGGCTTTCCCGAATATCCGTTGTTTTTCTAACTGGATGTAGTTCTTTGGTTATGGGAACGAAAAAATGTAAATTTCTTTACAACTATTCCCGCTGGCCAGTTTTGAGGCTGTAGCAGATTTGCCTCAATTTCTTTGGGTGCCTTGACCTTGAAAGAATTATATTCCCCAGACTTAATATCTGTACTCTCAATATTAAATCTAATGTCCTGTCCAAAGACTCCCCAATGTCAAGTGAGACTTTTGAAGCTGATGTTGAAGTCATTGGACAGGATGCCACCAGACTTCCAGGATTATTCTCAGATCTTTTTTGACCAACTATAGAGTTAGCTTGGTTTACAACTCCATCTGAGGTGAGGGTGGTTCGAGGAGTCCTTCCAGCTTCGTCGTCAGATAAATTGATATATTTGCTGAGGGTCTGTTGGGTTGAGGCTTGCAATAAAGCATGATTAACATTATGTGCTGATATTTCAGGTGTTTGTGAAATAGTGCCATTGCCAATGTTCAAATGACTCTGGGAATTCAATTCTACAGCCAGATTAAGTTTTTCCAAGAGTGATTTTTTCAGTTCCATGCTATTCTGCTTTACGCCTTCCATAAGACCTCCAAGCTGGATTGCAAGGTCACAGGTTTGCCTATTTAGAGCTTCTGTAAGATTATTGTTTATTGAAACTTCAAGCCTTTCCAATTGGCTATCTTGCGATGATGCAGCGGGTCTTGTAGCATGTTGTTCGATATGCTTGACTTTATTTTCCAGGTTGGCAATATCGCTAATATCTGGTTTTGATTGTTTGAGCACCTTACATTCCTCCTCATTAGATTTGATTTGTTGATTCAACTCCTCAAATTTGGCTCGATGCTTCCTGACTTCCCTCTCGCAACTTGAGAGCCGCAGACCAATATCCAACATATTCTTAATAGTCAAACAGATGCATTCAGGACAAAAATGCAACAGTGATCTGGCCTTGAGGATCCGAACGCGAACTTCAGATGCACTTACCTCACTACAACTAGCGCATATTACGTTTTGGCATAGGTCACAAGGAAACCCAAATTGTTGCGACTTATCCTCCTTAAGAACACAGTCTTGCTTGCACTTATAGCAGTTAGCAGTTGGCCATGTTATGCAGGTTATCAAATTCCAAAAAATGAAAATGACCAACTTGAAGAAGAAGAAGTGACGTGACACTTCCTTGCTGACCAAGTGTCAAAAGAATGACAGTTGCAACTAACCTTACTTTTCAGACAGTTTTGGCGGGAAAAAATCGGCAACAAAATTCAGTGATAAAAAGTCTTTTTAGAAATTTTTGGTGGTTCTTCTCAAAAAAACTCCACAATCCATACACAGAACAATACACAGTATAAGGCTAATTGCATGCACGCCATGGAGAGTTACTTTCTTCTATAATTCCATTCAAGAGAAGGGTTTTAGTTTCACTTAAAATAAATTTTGCATTTTCGTGTAAGAATCTAGTAGCAATTGGTCTGCAGTCTGCTGACAAATTTGAAAATAAAGTTGGTGGTTTTATATCCAATGAAGGTGAACAACAAACGGAAGGTAAATCAATTATTAAAGGTTGCTTTGGATCTGCAAAGTTTACTTTTAGATTGGAATGTTGTCTGAGTATATCATGCTCTAATATAGCATCGGCACATAAGTGTAAAAAATTGCCAATTGAAGATTTGCATATTTATGGTGGAGGTTGTAAGGCAGTAGAGGCCATGGATATGTATCCAGTACTTGGAAACGTAGGTATAGATACAGATGATAAGAAGCTTTTAGAAATATAAGTTTCTGAACTTCCTGTATCAACTAAAACATCAGCAGTAAAGCCATTAATTTTGACTTTGATGACACACCTAGCTAAACTTTCTGGAGCTGCAGCGAGAATTTTTGAGTGTAATGAGTCAACCCGAAAATGATTTTAATTTGCTTTTACTTTGACATATCTTTGAAAAGTGTCCCTGTTTTCCACAATCGCTACACAACGCATTCCTTGCAGGACACAAATTGCGAAGGTGCCTTTTATTACTTCCACAGAAATAACACCTATATACTTTTGTGGCTGCAACAGTTAAGTGAGTTTCATGTTCTTCTATGGTTTGTGTACTTGTTTTTCTTCTTTCCTGGCTTTACAACTCTGGGTGAGTTTTAGCTGCATCCACTGTTGCTCTCCATCCCCTACGATCTTGTGCTTCCACTTGTCACCGCTGGACTCCCATCCTAGATAGATCTGCTGCGACAGCATCCTTCCATCTTTTTCTGGGTCTACCTATTGATATCTGCCATCTGGTCTCTCAAGAAATACTGTTTTTATCAATCTGATGTCATCTGATCTTACTACATGACCTGTCCATCTTATTCGGTTAGCATTTATGTGCCTGGCTATGTTTTCACTGTCATACGTGAGTAAGAGATTCTCGCTAAACTATAACTAGGGGCATAGTGGTAAAATGGGGCCACCGGCGTGGGGTCTCTATTTTCCAAATATCTATTTTGAAAAAGAGGCTCCGGGGGCAAAGCCCTAAAATTAAGTCCCAGGAGACCCATTTTTTACAGAGTTAGGAAGAGAGCCCCCTTAAAAGGGGACCCCTGGTATGAGAGTCCCATTTTCTACAATTTTGGAAAAAGAGGCTCCTAGAGGGGTGAAGCCCTAAAATTGGGCCTTTTTGTCTATTTTCAGGGCAGTCGTAGAAAAAGTTATTAAAGGTTGTTGTCTTCCAGTGGGTCCATTCTGCCTGCGTTTTTGAAGAGTTTGGATCAGCGTCGAATATATCTGGCTTTAGGAATTTATCCATACGCGCGCGACGCGACGTCCATATTAGGGAAGTTAGTTTAAATTTTTTTATTTTTTATTAATTTTAAGTAAAATGACCGTCAACAATTTCCTTAATTAAATAATGTAAATGTACACATTCTTCTGAAAAATCATTGTCCAGACCATCAGGAGCGGTATGGTGGGACTGGTGGGAGAGTATTGTGGCAAATTAGGATATTTTATAAAGTTTCGCGATTGCGATATGCGCCATTTCTTAAATCGCGAAAACATAATAATTTTTATTTGTTTGTTGGCCTGTCATCTTTCGTAACCTGTAGGCCATGACCTAACTAGAAAAACGCCACTGCCCCTATATCATGTTAATAGCAATTTCACCGAAAATTTGTGGCAAGCAACTCAATCGAGAAGAAACGCGCTTTCAAAATCCACAAGCCGCGTTCAAAAAACTTCATTTTCGAAAAAGCTACAGCAGTTTGAAAATAGGGCAAACTATTGACTAGACCGAACTTTATTTCAAAAAGGGGCACAGCAAATGTAGACATATTATATATTTTGGGAATCGGAATGAAAATAGCAAAATAACGGATCTTGACGATTTAAGAACTAAGAAGTATGCTCTAACTTTTCTACATCAAGCATTTTTCTAGCTCCAAAAATAAAGGCTGTAGGTGGGTGCTAAAATATACGGGAAAACCCCGTTCTAAGCAAAACCGGCGACGACGAAGGCTCAAAAATAAGGTTCGAAGGAAGACGGAAATCGGGCGCAGACAAAAGGGAGGCCAAAGAGGCACCTCCTTCCTTCCGAAAGTGGCAAGAAGACGTCGGGAACAAAGGATCGCGCGGTAAATAGACAGCGTTTCTCATTGGTTGTCGTTAATAAGTTACAAGACGAAGGAAGACGGGCGAATTAACGAGTTCTGCATGTAGAAACTTAAAGCCGACGTTGCGGTGTGACAGGATGGGGAAAGTCTCCCCCCGGGCGGCCCCGTCCCCTGTACCGCCACCCTCTCCCATATCTCCATTGTTTGCCGTCGACGACTACGTCGTCGCGTTTTCCATTAAATTCTTTGGTTTCCATTAGTTCGGCTCGACGTGGTTCTTAAAGGAAATATGAAGCTCTGTCAAAACACGATGTCAAATTTAATTAGCCCGATCCCCAAACGACTGCTTAAATTGTTATTAGTTTCAAGGAGTCGGGAGGAATGTACAATCAAAGCACAATTATTCCGTTTATATTAAGCCTAAGATGGTATTTACAGCAAAATTCCTTCTTGTCCTAAATGGCTTCGGGTGCCGAAAATTTGTTATTTTAATTTCACACAGAAAGCTACTTTTAAAATATTTAGTTCAGTTTTACAATTTGATAAAAAAGTTTTAAGAGAAAACAAGAGCCTTAAGTCCAAAAATCTTTCTTAATAATATACAAAAAAACAAAAAAAAAACGAGTTAACGAAATGAAACAGCAGAAAAGGTTTCTAATGAACAAAAATTTAACAAGTCCTGGCCTTAACATCATATATTGAGTCAAGTTTTCAGAGAACCCAGAAAACCTGTGTGGCTTTTGCGGACCTTTCAGCCGCCTACGATATACCGTCTGGCTCGACGGACTTATTCTCAAGCTGAAAAAAGTGATCCCTTGCTTCAAGACAACTAGGCTTTTAGAAAACATGCCGAAAAACCACTACTCAAGCTGAACGTTGGGAAATTTACGATCAACCCTCCTCTTTAACTTATACACAAGTGACACGCCAGTAACTAAATCGCAAAAAATTCCACTCAGAGCAGGGTATTTGAAGAGGGGGAACAAACATTGTCAACTGACCTTCAACTCCTTAATCAGTATTATAAGAAATGGAGACTTTGCCCAAATCCCAACAAAACTGAAGTAAGCGCATTCCACCTGAACCATTGCGAATCAAGACGAGAATTGCAAGTAACATTCAATATATCTGGGAACTATTCTCAATAACTCACAAAAAAAAGGAATAACCAGCTAAAAGTTAAGGAAGCTGACTGGAACCTCCTGGGGAGCACAAGCTGACACCCTTCGCACTGCAGCTCAATTTCTTGTTTACTCGGGGGCAGAATACTGCGCTCCAGTCTGGTACAAGAGCTCACACGCGAAAAATATAAATGTACACCTTAATGCCCACTATATCGGGAACTTTAAAATCGACTCTACTTCCCTGGCTGACATAACCGTTTGTGGGCGGAATCAACATGAACACGACAAAAATCTTCAAACTTTCTTATCCATATTAAAGAGAAGTAATCTTATTATTAATGAAAGGAAGAGCTCGTATTCTGTGAAATCCATTAAGCTTCTTGGGTATCTAATTGAAGACAAAATATGAAAACCAGACCCTGACAAACTTGAACCTTAGCTAAAACTTCCACTTCTTACTAACACAGCCTCATTAAGAAGAGCGGTTGGTATGTTTGCTGATTTTTCAAATGAATTCCTTCTTTTTCTGAAAAAAATCACCGACCAGTTTCCTGTAAACGCATTTACTTTGCCCGAATCCGTAATTTAAGACTTCGAGAGGCTTAAAAGTGATATTGCCAGATCTGCTGTTGCGTCCATTGAAGATAGTATTTCATTTGTCGTCGAAATTGATGCATCTGGCCATTCTATTGCTGCTTCTTTAAGCCATGATGGGAGACCTGTAGCGTTTTTCTCCATAATATTAAGTCAACGTGAAAGAGGCCATTCATCCCTCAAAAAGAGGCGTCATTTTTTAATTGGACGTCATTTTCAATTTATTACTGACCAAAAATCTGTTTCGTTTATGTTTAATGCAAGGCATAGCAGCAGAATCAAATAGGAAAAGATTCTTAGATGGCGTTTGGAGCTTTCTTATTATTACGATATAACATATCGCCCTGGCAGTTATAATACTGTTGCTGATACTTTTTCACGAGTTTGTGGAACCAGCAGAGAGAAAACACTGTACGATTCACGTCAAGCATTATGTCATCCTGCGCTCACAAGAATGATACATTGGATCCGATCTAAAAATATGGCGTTTTCAGTAGAAGTAGAAGATCTTGCCCAATCTGTGCTGAAGTCAAGCTAAAGTTTGTTATACATAATGGAACGCTTATAAAAGCAACTTATCATGTTAAAGCAATAAATCTAGATTTTAAAGACCCACTTCCCTCTTCGACATGAAACAGATATATTTTAACTATGATTGACGAATTTTTCTGTTTTTCTTTTGCCTATCCTTGTCCCGATATGTCAACAAATACAGTAATACTGTGTTTAAATCATTTGTTTTCTTTATTTGGGATGCTCAAATATGTTCATTCTAATCAAAAATCATCATTTATGTCCTATGAATTAAAATCATGTTTATACTCTAGAGGGATAGTAGTATATCTACACCGTATAATCCTCAAGCAAATGGGCAAACTGAACAATTTAATGGTATAATTTGACAATTTATTTCTCTTTTGTTTTGAAATCAAGAGATCTAAAAATACAACAATGAGAAGAAGTCCTAGAAGTCACTCTTCATTCAATCCATTCTCTGTTGTGCACCGCTACTAATTCTTCTCCTCATGAACGCATGTTTCTTCATGCAAGAAAATCCACAAATGGGACAGCTATTCCATCTTGGCTTACAACTCCGGGAAACAAGACCTTCATGAAAAAGGATGTGATGGAATTCCAAGTACCACCCTCTCGTTGAAGAAATAGACTTGGTAGAGGTAAACCCCGAGTATGCCTTGGTTCGACAGTCAGATGGTCGAGAAGTAACCGTTTCCTTAAAGCACTTAGCTCCCCATGGAGATAAAACTCTATTCAAAAATCGACCTGGAGAAACTCTAGTATCTAAAGCCTCATTCCATTATTTGAACATGCGGACCCTACTCCACTACCTCAATTACATTCGGATGAAGAACCGTCAAACTCCGAACTTTTAAGCGACTTCAAGGTGCTTATTGATTCTGTAGTCAACAATGATCAAGAGAGTTCGTATCCCAAGCTTAAAGAACAAACGGCAGATAAAATAAATTCTAGTAGATGAAGAAGACCCCTAGGTGGTTTAACTAATCTGAGATTACAATTTCACTTAAAAATATACTCTACATAACTTTAGTTCTGAAAGGTAGCATGCAAGTGCTCCTCGCGCGCTCTTAATAATGCCACTAATGGCCCCTCAACACGCCACGCCTAACTGAATTGGCAGCTATGTTTAATAAGCAGATTGTAAGTGGCACTCAAAAGACTGATCTATCTTACTTGGGCCAGGCCCTTTAAGACTGTTGAATAATGGTTTGCGACAGGCATAACAGTAGATGACTTGCTTTTGAGGAGAGGCAACATGGGGAAAATAGCGTGAAAAACCCCATTCTACGTTTCTTTGGCATATGGGTACAAGTACAACATACGACACAGAAGACATCACACAAAAAGATCAGATATTACTCTCGTAATTTCAGTGAGGTGGGAATTGCAACCAAACATCATAATGCTTGGCTACGTGTAGCCGTGATTCGCCCGAAAGGAACAGGGGAACAGGAAGCAGCTCGGTCTCAGTGTGTGTACTGCTCGGGTTTGGTGTCGGTGACGATATATATACCGATTGCGTGCAAGGCCACCTATAGGTGGCCTTGTTTCGTGTCCCTTAGCATGTCCCGCTCACCTCGCTAAAACGGCGAGATGGACGGAGCCTGTTCTTGGGGTCTAGTCAGCGGGTTAGGACGGGTTGACTTCTGTGCTCCTGGTAGATCTCGATTTCTCAAGAGTCCCAGAGACACAAAAGGGGGAGGTTGACGGGATTTTTAGGATCAGGGATGGGAATAGGTCCATCGTCTAAGGGTTATAGGTAGTACACCGTCCTTTTCCTATGTACCGGGCCATGTCTGGGCACATCCCGCGGGTCATACCTTAAGGTCGCCAGGTTAGCGGTCCTCGTTGAGCAGCGCACTCCCAGATCATAGAACTTACATGCCTGTTTGTCGATGTATTCATTGACGTATTCTACGCCTGACCAAGCATGTAAGTCGCTGATCCGGGTGCGCGGCCCCGCCGAGAAGGCCGCCCTTAAGTACTTGTTCTGGATGATCTGGATCCTTTTTCGATGACACTCCGCGACCGAGCACCAGACAGGTGCCCCGTACAACAGGAATGGCCTTATGATGGACCTATATAAAGTGATTTTATTGCCGGGACGTAAATAGGAACCACTCCGAACAAGAGGCCTCAACTTTTCGAAAATACAATAGTGTTTTTCATGTATATATGCCACATGACGGCAAAAGTTGATTCCTAGATATTTGGCGTGGGATTAAAGAGGGATAAGGGTATTTTGCGCAACGCCAAGGAAGTATCGGGATGGGACGGTAGGTCTGCTATATAATAGCTAAAAAGCTGCGGCGATAGTACCGTTCCCTGAGGCACCCCCGCCTGTATCGGCCTCGAAGTCGAGACCGAATCATGGACGCGTATCGAGAAGGTACGTCCGGCCAAGTATGACGCGATCAGTGCTGCTGACGGGAAGGAAGTGTGCAACTTTCCAGGAACTAGGGAAGTGTTGCAAACGAAGTACGGCGTTCACTATGTGCATGTAGTGTACAATGGTCTTGGAGGGAAGGTTTTTGAGGAGTAGGTACGGGATTTGATCAGGTCCCGGAGCCTTATCTTTTGGCAGACGGCGGAGAGCACCACGTATCTCTGACGGATTCACACTTATCCATCATAGAGGGCTGTAGCGGATATGATCTTCCAGTAAACTTGGAAATTTGCTCCGTGACATGGGCGTGCAATGGTACGGTGTTCGGTATTTCGCTGTGAATATCAGCGAGAAAGTCCGCTTATCTGCGCCGCCTACATAGTCCTGTCCATTACTACGAATGGCAGGCATTTGCGCTTTAGTATTGCGGACCTGTCTCGCTAACTTCCACAGCGAACCGTCCGCCGTACCGAGCCCATTCACGAAGCTCATCCAAACCGCGTCTCTGTGACTACGGATCATCTTCCTGATTTCATCCGTCAGAGCGTTGGTCCTTTGTTTATCGATAGCGGCGCGATTTCTCTGCCATCTGCGCCTGATACGATTCCGGAACTTAATCAGGTTTAGGATTTCATCAGGAAGCATCCCTAAGAAAGATTGCTTCCTGACTACCGGACACATAGCGTCTCTGACGTGCTGGATATTTCGGGTTCGTGTGTCAACTTTGGCCTGCAAGTCTTGGAAGGACTCGATCTGCTTAGGCATGACTGTCACCTCGTTTAAACTATCCCGGAACGCCCTCCAATCCAGATTTCTGTATGAGATCTTTGTCCCAATGGCTTTCGGCCGCCTGGCGCCAGTCAGGCACATCTTAATTGCAAGGTGATCCGAGCTTAGGTCGCTAACGACCTTAGATGCCGAAATGTCAGGTATCCCACGGGCGATCACGACATCCAAGTATGAAGGCCAGCGTGTTCTTAGGTACAGGATATCAAGATTGTCTTCGAGCAATTGGCGCAAGATGACGCCTTTGTGAGTGGTAGTGCTATCGCCATACGAGATATATTTTGCGTTAAAATCGCCTACAAGGACAGACCTCGTGTTTGGTGGTAATAGGGCCAAGTAGTCGGCCTGTGTTATGGGAATAGCGGGAGGCGCGTACCCGCCGCTGATACACCGGCCACCGTCCAGCTCGATGCTAACATGCTCTATGAGCGTATTTATTCGCATTCGTCTTTTATATCTCAGAGACCGGTGTATCAGACAGACCAGACCACCTCCCGCTCCGAGCCTATCACAGCGCTCGACACTATACTCACGAATCTTCAGTTTGAAGCCTGGGTCGAGGCACGTCTCAAGCAAGAAAACAATTTTATAATTGGAATTGTACAGGAAATGCTTAAATTCACCAAGTGTATTACGAATGCCGTTGCAATTCCAGGACAATACATTACAGACAAACATTTATAGCAAGCCATTTATATATTATATTTACAAATCTCGGTGGTGAAGAAGCGAATTGTTCCTTGTATTATGTGGATTTTATCGTTATTACACGAACAGAAATCATCTAATGCGAAGAACAATTCGCTTATGTTCACCAGCGAGTTGAATTCTGCCACAACGTTAGATAAATTTTTAAATTGATCATTTGATTGCCATTTACTGCGTTAGTGTTAAGGTTACTTGTTTCTGGTTTCCTGATAGGTGCAGTTTGCTGAGGGGCCCTTAGTGTGTTGGGAAAGTCATTGTCATAGCTCTCCCTTGGGGATAGAGGTCTTCTTTCGACTGTCTGTTGCATCTGGGGTTGTTGTTCCGGGCTTCCGTTTATACCCCGGCCTGGGTCTCGTCGCCCTTGCCCCTGCCAGGCCGGCGTGACGGGCAAGGGAGCAGGAACGTAGTTTTTCTGCTGTGGTTTTTTCGCAGTGGCCGCTAACTGCTCAATTTTAAATACCTAGATAAACAGGGCATTCCTGGTCGATCGACCTGTGTGGCCCTCCACAATTGGCGCATTTGACAACGTCACTTGTACATGAGGTAATCTCGTGGGAACCGCTGCATTTGAAACATTTGTAATTTTTCTGACAATAGGTCATGGAATGTCGGTTTCACATTCCTTCGATTTTCCCACGAGATTTTCTTGTTCATGAGGGTTCTTACTTCTTGCTGTAGCCTTTTTAGGGTCAGAGAGGCTTCCATGACGACCAGGAACAGCGGCACCTTGGCTTTCTTCATAAGGAAGATATTTTTAGCATTTAAATCATATTAATCGCTAAAGTGTCTTTTTATTTCGGCTAAGCTGATTTCGGCGTCTAAGCCTCTCAGGACGTAAGCATGTGTTTTTTGATTCCTGTCCGCATATGAATGATACTGCAACTTTTCATTGTCGCAGTTGCGTTTGAAGGTTATCCAATCCTTTTCTGCCTCGAGGTAGATAATTATGCTGTTCTTAGCGTATTTGATTGTATATTTCAAAATATGCGGCTTTTGCATACCTTCCTGTAGGGTTTTATGAGATTGGATCTTACCCTGCAGGACTACAGGCGGTGGTAGACTCACCTTAGTCTTCCGGGGTGCTTGAACTTTCTTTTTAAAGCGTGTGCTAGTCCTTTTGACTTTCACTTGAGAGCACGCTGCTATCGTCGTCCATATCCGATAATGGTTCGAACCTGTTATTGAGGGGTACGTTTGCACCCTCCCCAAGGTCCAGCTTTAGCTCCCTCACATTCTTTTTGAACCTTACAGTCTTGTAGGGTACTTTGAAAGTATCTTTAATGTGCTCCTCTACCAGGCGCGCAGAAATGGTCGGTGTTGTCTCCTCAGCATTCGCAATAGAGGTTGGCACGGGCGTGTTTTTTGCCAAATCTGTTTTTTCGGCTTTTTTGTTACTAGAGTTCGGCGATGGGTCTGTCTCCATGCCTTCATCCGTGCGTTTTTTCTTATGGCTTATGCGGCACGTATCTATTTTGGCTTTTGCGGCCCTCTTTACAGATGGACGCAGGTCATGTTCAGCCCTTAAATGTTCAACACCCTTGTTTAAGGGCGGAATAAGCGATTTGGTAGACTTACCCGTAATGCTTTTTAAAGGGTCGCCAAGCTGGGCACACTATTTGCACTTTTCAAAGTTGAGGGCTAATTTTTTATAAATGATACGAATTTTCATTTCGACGACTTCGTTTGGGGGTTCGATTTGCATGTCCACCGATTTAATGGACATGCAATCATCCTGGTCGCCCATATCGAGGGCAGGTGTCGGGGTTACGTCCCCGGCGACTAGAAAAGCTCTGGGCTTGTAATGGCCTTTACTGATTACCGTGGAGGTAAAAAGCAGTCCGTAGAATAAGAATAAGAATCGAATAATCGTGGAGAAATCCGCGGAGCTCAACCACCTAGGAACTCCAAACTATATAGGTCTTGTCTGACACGCGATCAGGACAAAAGTCAGGCGTGTATGTTGTGTTGCCTATGCGCTTGCGGTAAATAAGCGTATTACCAGGAGTGTTCAACAACAAATTATATAACGCTCTTTGTTTAAAGTGCATAGCGGGAATAAATCAGATTTACTTCTGTAACTAACTAACTTCCACCTTTGGTCGTACTAGTAAATGTGAAATGTCGTTTTCTGTTCTAAAGAAGATTAAAATTTGTTCTAGAAATAAACTAAATGGAAATAAAATGTATGTTAATTCGGAATTAACTTTAAAAATAGATTTTGACTAGACGTTATCGACAAGTTTGCAAGATCAAAAACTAGAGAGCAGCTATATAGCATAGAAATGAAATATTGGTTAGTACCATTTTTGCATTCTTTTTTCTATACAGGGTGTCCAGAAATACCGTGCGAATAATTTCAGGAGTGATTCTGCTTAAGAAAACATGACATTTTTTCATATGAACCTGGGTTCGTAAATGCATAGTTTCCAAGATACAGGGTGACAAACTTTTATTTTAAATATCGGTTTTTTATTCTTTTTCTTTTTTTCTTATAATAGGACCTAGTCCTGTTTAGTCCGTTGTGTTTAGCCTCCTTCGGAGCTCTTCCTGTGACGCTGAGCTCCAGCTTTCGTACCATCTCTTCGGTGGTCTTCCTACCGGTTTTCGCGAGTTTGGTTTTTGTGACTTGGCCCACTTTGTCCATCTTTCATCTGGCATTCTTTTCACATGGTCTTTCCAGCATATCTTGCGTGTTCTAACCCTTCTTACCACATCCTCTATTTCTATTTCTTCGCTGATATCCTGACTTCTTATTCTATCCCTGAGGGTAACACCCTTCCTTGATGGTTCTTAGTATTTTCATTTCGGTCGCTCTTATTATTCTTTTCTTTGTTGATGTTTCAGCTCTGGTTTCTGTGCCGTACGTCAAAATAGGTGTTACGCATGTTTTGTAGATCCTCAGCTTGCTCTTTGTACTCATCGTTTTATTTCGCCATATTATATCTCTCAGGTATCCGTTGACTCTTGTTGCTTTTATGACTTGTGTTCGTGCCTCTTCAATAAGGTTTCTTTCGCTTGATATCTCCACTCCCAGGTAGTTGAATCTTCTCACCTGCTGAATTATCATGTTGTCCACTGCCAGTTTGAAACTTATGGATTCTTTAGAGATAACCATTGATTGCGTTTTTTCTGTTGCGATTTTCATGTTAAATTTTTGTGCCATTACTTTCATCTTGTATAGCAGACGTTGTAGGTCGTCTTCATTCTCTGTTATGAGGATTGCGTCGTCTGCATAACATAATACTTTAATGGCGCGATTACCCATCCTATATCCAGCGTTCACTTTTTTAATATTTTCGATAATTTGGTTCATGATCATGTTGAAGAGGGCAGGACTAAGACTGTCCTCCTGTCTTATGCCCGAATTGATTTGCACTTCCTCAGACAGTCCGTCGATTTTTATTCTTGTTCTACTTCTCCTGTTCAGTTCTTGTATAATTCTTTGGTACCTGTCTGTAATCGATGTTGCTCAGGTGTAGAATCTTGATTACGTCATCCAGTCGCACTCTGTCGAATGCCTTGGTTAAATCCACAATACAGACAAACAGGGGCTAGTTCAATTCTATCGATTTTTCTGCCATTTGACTTAATATGAATATTGCGTCTACCGTTGGACCTAAATCCTTGCTGTTCTTCGGATATTGGCACTTTTTTCATGATTCTATTTTCGATGATTTTAGTAGATCGAGCTCAGTAGCGTTTTGTTTCTAAAATTATTGTGGTTCCTTTTCTCTCCTCTTTTATGTATAGGTATGGATATGCTTACTCTCCATTCGTCTGGTATGGTTTCGGATGTAATGATCTTTTTAAAAAGTTTGGTGAGTTCTTTCTATCATTTTTGGAGCTTCATTGATATGTACATTATGTTTTGGTTCAGATAGCGCACGTCTTCAACCAGATGTTCTTGTTTTTCGTGGATTGCAATTCCTACTCCTGCTTGTGCTCTACAGTTCCACTGTAGAACAGGATTTAGTCCTCGTATCTCGTACCTTCCCTTTTTTCTTTATTTCCGAGAGAAGACAAATATCGATCTTGTTAGTTACTAGTTCCAAGAGGACTTCCTGGTCTCTGTTGTTCCAGGATGTGATATTCCAGCAGGCTAGTCTTAGTTTGTTTCGTTTCCATTCTCGTTTTTTCCTCTTCCTTGCCGTGCCGATTATCGATTAAAAATCCATCCAGTGTCCCAGGCTTTTGAATCGGTTCTTCGAGCAGTACAGGTTTTTCTAAAGGGCAGGTTGCTAGCCTTGCCCTTAACCCAAACTAACCCCCATTAAGCACCTAGAAATACAACATTTTTGCTTCTTGAATTGTTTTCGTATCTTGCTTTGTTTTCGAGAGAAGAAATAAAAGCCAGTTTATTACATTTCCGAACTTTTTTTTTAAATCGATTTTTTTATTAATATCTTAAATATCCTTTTACTTATTTTGTTAAAATTTTGTAGAGTTTTCTGTAATAATAAGGGGCTAATTTAGCCTTAATTAGGTTAAAAATATAAAATCCAGTGGTGTCCCGGGGGGTGTCATACCGAATATTATTGATCAAAAAAAATTAGCGCCACTGCCTTTTTAAAATATTTTAAAAAAATTTCGTATTAAGCAACTAAAAATACAACATTTTTGTTTCTTGCGTTGTTTTCGTATATTGCTTTGTTTTCGAGAAAAACATAGTTTATTACATTTCCATAAAAGCTGACATTTACTGTGATTTAATTTACTTAATTTAATTGAAATTACATGGGGATAATGGGAAGCGTTGATGATTAATCCATTCACCCATGAAGACTTTATGACAAGATGGAACGAAACAATCAACTGTCAACTTGCCAGGGAGCTACTAGGCTACCCCAATGACTCTGTAGAAAAGCATATCCAGGAAAAAGAAGTGTTCATTTAAAAAAGTTGATAGTTTTTTGAGAGCTTTGTAATGCTCATGCCCATAAAAAGCTCACCTGAAAACTTTTATAATAAACTCCAATAATACAGTACACTATGAGTTAAATGAATTTGAAACACATTATTGGCCGATTTGGCTGGAATTTGCATACGATTGAGACAAAAAAAAATTAAGTCTTAAGTAATCATTTCGCCGCCCAGTACATATTTCCATGGAAGCGGAAAGACGCTTAATTCCGCTCCTTCTAGCGTTCGCTGTCTGGATTCTCGACTTCCGAGCTACTTCATCTCAAGAAAGCATCCGTGCGGCAGAATCGCAAATTTCGTTCATGCAAGATTTAACCAGACGTCAAGGAACGTCGAGACGGAACGGGCCCTTATAAAATTCAAGATGGCGAACGTAGACGTGTCACGAGATGAAATATGTTTCTTGGATTAATTATTTACTTATTTATTAACAGAAGGACTGTGTATAAATCCCTTCATAATATTTGCCTTGAGTTATTTCGTTATACGCTGTCTGAAAAGGGTTTGTAACTAATAACCCAAATACTCATTCCAAACCTGATATATTTTTTAATCCCCTATACGATTATTTGGCCATATAATGCCTTCTTGCTATCAAAATAGGAATCAGAAACGTTGTATTTTTCCCATAGATTAGCTCCCTATTTCAAGATTTTCTAGTTTAGGTTCACATCGCGCCGCGCTGACCACCACACTTAGGTCCACCAGACCAGTTTTCTTATCATAAGGCCCGGCGGCGCTCGACGTAGGGTCGACAAAGTTCATCGTCTTGACGGCGATGGTCATTTTTAGCTGGCCAAGGGTCAGTGTTAAGTGACCTATACTCGCATAGGCACAATAGCAATTTATATGTGAGAAAAAAAAGAAATGGTCAGTTTGCTTTGGAGGTGTATAACATTTTTAAACCCATCAAACTGGAATTTAAAGAAATCCCTGGACAATTCAAGGGGACCGAGCGAGTTTTGGAGTCAAGTATTTTGGGAACGAAGATACATATACATGCGGGGTTCCTAGAATTTAAATGATAATTTAATTCTGAATTATTTTGAAACCTGCTACTGTCTATAGGGTTGTGAAAGAGTCCGAAATTTCTTCGTAGGTACCAGATTTCCACAAAAATTTTTTTATTGATTTTAAAAAAATAGGTTGGCCAAAAAATCATTCAGTTTTTAAAACACAAAATTCTTCATAAAGGGTGTCAAAATTTACTTCGATCGATAATTAGCTACTTCTATGACGTAATCACATTTTTTAATGAAAAAATTTCAAGCTTCAACAGTAAGTTACTTATTTTGAGAAATAAATTTGGACTCTAAGCAAGAAGTTGTATTTCGATAAAACAATGGATAAGATTCTTTAATTTGCTTTTTTTCGTTGTCCCGATATTTCTATATATTTCCAGCACAAAAGCCGAAAAAAATATCTTGCACTCTCTGATAAATTGTCTTCCTCGGGGACTTTAAAACTTGGAACACTTTATAACAAAGGAGATCTGTTTTGAATTTTTACTCCGTTTCATAATTTACGAGATAGCTTAGCGAGAATTATTTGAAAAAATACGCTCTTATTTTTAGCAAAGCTCTTATAAAATGCAGGATAATTGGCGTCCTGCGAATGGGATGACCTAAAGGCATGATATATTATATGGCTAATATTTCTTGAGCATGCCTCGTAGCGTCAATAGCTTTGAAATATAAGGCGTGTATGTTGTGTTGCCTATGCACCTGCGGTAAATAAGCTTATTACCAGGAGTGTTCAACAAATTATATAACGCTTAGTTTTAGTTCTGTACACCTTTGGTCGTAAATTTTTTAGAAATCCATTTTTAAGAAAAAAAAAACAGTTTTTTAAAATTTCGTTTTTCCCGAATATCTTCGGATATCGGTGAGATGGAGAGCTGGCGGCAAGGAGAAGAATGGTAAGAGCAAGGAGAGTGGAATATCAGTCTGAGAGGAATCAGGCGCAGAGAGAGGAGAGAAAAAGATTATGGTTGAGTGAAAGGAATGAATATAAGAAGCTGGTCAAATGGAAAAAGGTGGACTATGTGAGGGCCGAAATTGCTAGTATTTCTGAGAATGAGTCATGGGAAAGGGTTTTGGGACTATTTGAGGAAAAAGGGGATTCATAAGGGAGGCAAAGCTGTCAAAAATAGAGAAGGGAGAGAAGCGAGAAACCAGGAGGAGGAAGACGAGTTTCTTCTGGAAACATATCATCCGCAGTTGACGCCGCAAGAGACAGAGCAGATAATAAGGTATGGACAAGAGAGATAGCAATAGGATGATGGACAGGGCGTATAATGTTGAAATTAGTGACTTAGAGATGAGGCACGTGATCTCACATTTGAAGAAGAACAAAGCGTGTGCGGATGGCAAGATTCCCAATGAGGCAATACACTACATATGGGAAAGGGTGGGGGGAGTCGTTACTGCAGTTGTTTAATTGTTGTTGGAAGGATTTGGAAAACGGCGAGAATACGATGGTTGCCTAAGGCGAAGGGGTGTTTCAGACCAATCAGCTTGTTATCCACCTTGGGGAAAGTGTTAGACCGGGTGTTGAATGTAAGGGTGAGAACGTGGTGTGAGAAGGAGATGAAGCTCAGCGAGAATCAGTTCGGGTTCAGGGGTGGTAGAGATACCATTGGAGCGATAGAAAGTGTGTTGAAAATGATGAAGGATGTAAGGGAGAGTGGACGACATAGTATGATTGTGACCAGGGACTTGAAGAATGCGTTTAATATGGCATGGCCGCCAGCAATTGACAGGGAGATGGAGAGGATGGTAATGCCGAGACGGATGAGAGACATGTGTTGGAGTTTTCTAGCAGAGAGGAAGGTGGTGAGTGCAAGCGTACTAAGGCAACCGGGGCGGGGATGTCCACAAGGATCTAGCATAGGACCAACCCTTTGGTTGATATGTATGGAATAATGGCTGAGGAGAATGAGCCAGTTTGAAAGAGAGGAGGAAGTGAAAGGTCAGGCCTTCGCGGACGATCAGGTGATTGTGATCCCGGGAAGGTCTGTGCGTGACATTGAGAGAAAATGGGAAATTGTATGGAGGGAATGCAAGGATTGGGAGACTGAAAACCTCGCGGAGTACAATGCTGGGAAAACCGAGGCTATGTTTGTTGAAAGGGGAGGCAAGATTCGGGAACCGGTTATTAGAATGGATGATAAAAGGATTGAATGTAGGGAGTATGTAGACTTTTTGGGTCTGAGGATTGACAGAAAGCTCAATGTTATTGAGCATGTGAAAATGGTTGCGATGAAAGCAGGTGAATTGGCGATGAAACTGTGTGCGTTAGCAAGGAATGAACATGGAGTGAATAAGGACAAAGCGCGGATGATATACGATATGGTTGTGAATCCGGCATTATTGTATGGCAGTGAAGTATGGGGTGTAAGGGCGAACGATACGAGGGTACGAAAGCAGTTGGAGGCAACGCAGCGAATGTTTGGGTTAATAGTGGCAAGAGTGTATCGTACGGTGGCGAGCGAGACGCTTCAGGTAATGAATGGGATGGTGTCGCTCGACATAGAGGCGAGGGCACGGTATGAGTTCAGGGATATTATGAAGAGGGAACGGGAGGAAAATGAGGTCAGAGAACGGGACAGGGAATACCCGCCTTATAGGATTGGTAGGGAAGAAGGGGAGTATGACAGTGAGGATGGAGTTAGAGTGTATGTGGACATGAGTGAAAGAGAGGGGGGTAACGGGCATTGGTTGGTTGAGGGTCAGCGACACGGGGGAGATCACCAGGGGAAATGTGAGAACCAGGAATCTTGAGGGGGTTCAAGGTGAGATTTTCGGAATTGAATATATTATGTAGGGCAAGATTTTAGGGGAGCGGTTTAAGCAACGATATACATTATATACGGACTCGAGTATGGCAGTGGCTATGCTGTATAACTATAAAACGAGGCACAAGTGGGTTCGTGAGCTCCAGGCCGAGTACAGGCAGATTGAGATGAATGATTGTAAGGTGAACGTGGAATGGATGAGGAGGATGGAGGCACATATGAGGATGGCGGATAGGGAGGCGAGGAAAGGTAGGAGCGAGGGAGAAGAAATTGGAAGAGAAATGACAAGCAGTCTTTTGGGGTTTACTGATGACGGGACACGGCAATTTGGAGGAGTATTTGTTTAGGTTTAAGTTGAGGGATACGAATGGAATGTGTGAATGTGGGATCGAAAGAGAGGACAGTGTGCATGTGAGAGAGATGTGTGGTGAGGGAGAGGATGGACGAAAAAAAGAGATTGCACCGGGAAGGAAAACTGTGGGGTGGGATATGCCTTAGACGCAACGGCTAGACCTCTGTTCAGGACGTTAGGGTAATAAACGAGTGGGGGAGTGCCATGATAAGGGACACCAACATGGACGAATGAGAAGCAATCAATGCACTCGTAGACCGTATTGGGTCTTAGTATGTAAGGTGGTGGGTAGTACGTAGATTTTCTTAAGAGGTGGAGGGTAGTAATTAGGTTATGAGAATAAACATGTTAAATTACTTTAAGATAATATGCATAAAGTTATGAAATTATGTATTAGATTTAAGATGGGTGGTGGGTAGTCTATATTTTCGTTTGTTAGTTGTAAGCAACATTATGGAAATTGTTAGAATTATTATTATGGATTAGTTTGGGAATAAAAGAGGGTTGTGCAAAGGGTCTTCTTTCCCCGCTACCGGCGTCCGTATCTGCCCTGAGGTCTTCGGATTGTAGGACAGGTGCGGGCCCCTGGGAGAAGCGGAGTTGGTAGGGCGTTTGCCTCGAGAGTGGTTTCGTTTGATAGTGGGTGGTTGTTCTTGCTAATACCGAAAGGTGGGTAGTGTATAGTTTCTTTCATGTTCCGTTGACTGGTATACTCATCCAATTTTTGCGCTAGGCGTATAGTAATTATTTGTGTTAGTAATTTAAACAGGTGCCATAGTAGGGTTATGGGACGGTAGTTCATCAGTTGAGTCTTATCTCTCTTTTTATAAAGAAGTATAACTTTAGC
Source organism: Pissodes strobi (assembly GCA_016904865.1). Taxonomy (NCBI): domain Eukaryota; kingdom Metazoa; phylum Arthropoda; class Insecta; order Coleoptera; family Curculionidae; genus Pissodes; species Pissodes strobi. Next base: position 655,020 of record MU181994.1, read on the forward strand.
ATTCCTCCAGGTATCCGGGATTTTACCTTGTTGGAGGCATTCATTCATTAAGGTCGTTATTAATTTTATTACTTTACCGTCTCCTTCGATCATCATGTCGGTTGTAATATCATCCCCTCCGGGTGCTTTGTTGCGTTTCATGTTCTTTAGGGCTTTCATTACTTCTTCCTCAGTTTCTTCCAGTAAATCTTCAGATCCGACGTTCCTTACTCTCACGCTTTTCGTTTGATCATCGTTTTGATCCTGTACTTTAGATTCGTATAGATCTGAGTAGTATTACTCAACGATTTTCAGGATTCGATTCCAGGTCGTGGTAACATTACCATTACTGTCAGTTAGGGAGTAAATTTGTTTTTCCCCAGATTTGCTCTTATGCATTTCATGCCATTGTTTTTATCTATGGTTTCGTTTATTAGTTGGTCCTTCTTTTCTCTTTTATTATCCCTTAGTTGTTTTTTAATTAGTTTATTTATTTTCACATGCTCTATTGTACCTTTTTTCTTTTCTTTAGGTTTAAGGCCTTAACTTCACGTGCTGGCCCAATGCTTGCTGAGAAGTATGCTGTTCAGCTGCTCCTAATATGGAGAACAGACGCTATTTGCAGCCACCCATTCTGGATCAGACGATGCGTGGGAACCTTCTTTGCTTCACTCTCGTCACTTCGAGACCTTACCGGCATAGGTGGACCTACCTGTAGCTACGCTACCGCCGGCATGGCTCCCTGAATGTAGGGCTACTGAGCTCTCTTACCAACGACAGGGTCTTGGTTCCTCTAAAGGGAGTCAAAATTACCGATTCCATAATAGAGAAAGAGAGAGAGAGTCTCGCGGCTTTGAAAAATACTAGCGTCTCGCCACTACAGGAAGCCGTGATTCCGACTTCAGGATTCCTATTCTTGAAAGCAAGAGAAGGGAGCGGTCCCTGAGAGCTCCCGGGGAGTATTCACTCATTTAAGCTCCCCAATAGAAAAACGCCATATTCTTGAAACACCGAACGCACCGGTGAGTGTCAGGGAGGGGGCATCATTGGGGAACAGCGTTGCCAGTTTGGTCAACCAATGAAATTGCAGAAAATTTTGAAGAATTTCACACACATAACTTAATTTTTTTTTTTGGTTAATCAAATTTAGATTTAGTTTGTTTTTTTGGAAAGTACAATGTTTTCTACAGAAAATATGGAATTTAAATCCAGACAATTGAGTTCTAGACAAAAAAAAAACAGAGGTTCTTGTGGGTTGAGCTAAAAAAGAAGTGACCATGTCAATTATGTCATGACAGAGGTTTTTACTCCTTATCCATCCTGAATAATTGCACACATTTTCTATTAGATAATTTAAATGCATTTGTTTGAGGCAAAACATCTATTCCAATAGCCAATTCTGCCATCGTTTCCTCAACATCCCTATTAATGATGTCATTTACCAGCATTGCATTAAATTTTTCCATATTTTTTTTAGATATACCTAGTTTCTTAAAACCTAAAACAAAAGAACAGAACAACTCAATTTTAGGTTAGATTTCCTATTATTTTAAATCTTTAGTACGAGAACTTCAAGTTCTCTTGGGAGTAGTTCCCTCCCCTAATACTTTTTCGAGAAGAGTGTGTTCTATATTTTTAAGAGAACCATGCCCACTTCTCTCACAGTTCTACTCCCTGAAATTCAAGAATAGGGGTCCTGCCGGTTTATGGCGTTACAAGCGTTGTTTAATATTTACATTGGATTTGTGTTTTTACATTTTTACTTCATACTTCATACAATGCACCCGCTCGCTGCGAGACGCAACCAACAAAAGCTAACCAAAAACTAACTAATCCGATAAAAAAAGCTTGAAAGGACCGGGTGTCAAATCAATCACTTCAAGTTCTAGAGACGTGAGCTTGACCACTTGAACCAACCTCTCACATTCCTTCTTTATTCGAATAGTGTTGTACAAACGCGTGAAGTAAAAAAATATGTAAACAACATTGTCGAACGGAATTTGGGATGAGGCTCTCTTTAAACGACGAGGCGCTAGTCCAAAGAAAGGACTTGGTGCTAGACCTAACGCGGCACCTAATCAGCCGAATGTATTATTTCCTTTATTTCACTTCACGCATGACCCTCCGCTCGCTTCGCTCGCTACGGGAGCTCAAAGAACAGGAACTAACCAAAACTAACCCAAGGCATGCCCAAAATGAAGAAAAAATAACGTTTTATAAACATAATCTTAAAAAAAATTAAACACCGGGCAGTCCTATCAGATCTCCAGAATCTAGCCACTCAACCCCCAGAGCACATCCAGAAAATCCATTGTACCGCAAAGACATCGGTAAACTGACGGCTGATTTGTTACCCTGCTAGATCTAGCTCTAAGTAAAGAACTGTCCACATCAAAAATTTTATGCTTTGTTGATGGCCACGTTCTAAGTGCGACCCGCTTTATGTAACGATCAAAGCCGTATTCGATTGAGACTGGAGATTAGTTCAAAATGAACTGAAACTGAACTGATATTTCAGTTCAGTGAGCCAAGGTCAAATGAGAGCCGATTGACAATTGACATTTAAATGCCATTGTGGCGGCTTTACGTCTCCCACACTTGCCTTGTATATAACATTAGAAATTAGTCTGTATGCACCATTTTTGTACATATCACCCTGTATAGATTTCGCCTGAGGTAGTTTTTATTATATTAGATTTTTAGGTTTTTCCCTCAATAACGCCGACATTGTAAATATGCATTAGCCCTAGAAAACCCTCCTTGTAAATTATTAATCTCATATCGGCTAGCCTGAAGCTCATAAACCTCGACCGACATAAAGGTAAAATATATTCAAACTTTTCCATCATAAAATCCAATCAGAAAAAACCCAAGTATAGGTAGCTCCGAAGGTACCTCGAACAAAACGGCAAAGAGATCCGGATGAAGAGAGGGAAAAACGAGCCGACGAAGGGACAAGATTCGACTGAGAGAGTTAGTTCATCTAGACAGATCATACAGGCATATCTTTTGAGTCCGCTCTCTCAGTCAGGCATTCATTTCTAAAAACATCCTAGTGTAATTCTTTTAGATTTAAGTTTAACGACAGAAATATAGTTTGTTTTCTGTTCGCATATAGTCACGGTAGTTTTATTTACGCTCACCCTCCAGTGATAGAAAAAGGCGATTGTTGTCAGCATCATACGACAGCAACCCGCCAAACCATCTTTTACCTGAACTACTGAACCGATCTAAGTGATCCCGGTCCATTTTCGGTTCACTTACAGGTGAACTGGATCATTTTTTAGGTAGGGGGGCAAAGTGATATTTTTACAATCGAACACGAATCAGTTCAGTAAAGTTCAGTTAGATCGATCTGAAACGATCCAAAGTAGTGAACCGAATACGCCTTTAGAATCGTCGATTCTTGTCGTCTGTGTAACGACCAGCAAACGCTGATTGTTATTTGTTTTTTAGCATCACATATGCGAGCGTGATCACTCAGTCTTACTCACTAGCCAAGAGAAAGTGTGCGGAACGCGCCTAAAGAAGTTTTCATTTCAAAAAATGAGCTTAATAACAACAATCTATGGATCCAAATAGGTACACTGCGAATCGTTTTAAGATCCTTTACACAAATAGAGTACTATGTAAAAATCGACCTCTCCTATTATTGGTCGATCCGCATAGCCCTCCGCTCGCTTCGCTCGCTACGGGGCCTCAAGAAAAGGAAACTAACCAAGTGCTAACCCAAACTAACCTAAGACATACCCAAAATAAAAAAAAACTGTTTAGAAACATAAGCTTAAAAAAAAATTCAAAAAGCAACGGGGTTTGAACGCCGTGTTTGAATCCGGGCCGTCCAGGTGAGACCCAGCCATCTAAACCTCTCAACCACGAGAGGTCTTGTCACAAAGTCAGTGTTGCCAGATCAGTTTTACAGTTAGGTAGTAGATTGATGTAAAAAAAATAGTAGATTGATTACAAAGATAGTAGATTACAAATTCACTGTCTAGCTTTAAAAAAAACATACCTATTCATGGTAAAACTGAAGTAAAGCAGAATTAATACCACTAACCACTAACATTAAACCAATAACACCTGTTATTCAGTCGGTTTTGAATAAACACGCCGACCACATGTCACATGTGGTATGTGCACGCCGGCACACAGGTGACACTGACAAGTCGTATTCACAAGTAAAATTTTTTTTTTTATTTATTTATTTATTTAAGACAAATGCATTACAGAGATACAATATACTCCAAATAGCACTATGTTAAATTACAGCATGTCCTTAAAGTAGTTGTCTATGCTAATTTACAAATTGATTAACTCGTGATAGACAATGTTCAGTAATAACGCATTTAAATCTATTTAAACTAAATCTAAATATGTCAACATCACCAAAAAGTTCATTATAATTATTTAAAAGCCTATAAGTAAAACATTGCTGTCCATAATTGCTCCTATGTTGTATTGGATAAAATAAATTTTGTTGTCTTGTTAATCGTTGTGGGACCCTAAACCTAATATCAGATGTTAAGTCGTTACAATCAATATGACCGTGGATAATTTTAAACAAAAATACTGCCAAAGCCTTTTGTCTACGAACCTTTAGACTCTCGAGTCCAGCTAACTGTATTCGAACTGAGTAATGAATATGTTTATAAGGAAACCTTAATTTATACAAAAGAAATTTGACAAATTTGTTTTGAACTTGTTCCAAACGCTGAACATTAAAATTGTATAGGGGACACCAAATTATATGACAATATTCTAAAATAGACCGTACTAGACAATTGTACAAACATTTAATAGCCTTAATATCGCAGATTTTGTTACATGTACGACGCAAAAAGCCTAACATTCTACAAGATTTTAAAATTATATTGTCAATGTGTAGGTTAAAACTTAAATTGCTACTCAAAATTACACCTAAATCGTTAAAACTCTCGACATTATCTAAAATTGTGTTATTAATAAAATATTCATACATTACAGGACCCTTACATTTAAAAATACGCATCACTTTACATTTAGATACATTTATTTGAAGGCAGTTTATATCACACCACCTACTAAACGCGCTTAAGTCCTTTTGAGCATCCAAACAATCTTGGGTATTTTTGACACAGGAAAATAGTTTTAAGTCGTCAGCGTACATAAGACATTTACACTTTTCAAATACGGATACAACACTATTAAAAAACAATAAAAATAAAACAGGCCCTAGATGGGAACCTTGTGGAACACCTGATATGACTTTCATTCCCCTTGACAAAACACTTCCGATTTTAACATATTGTATCCGGTCAACAAGATATGAGTGTATCCATTTGTGTAAGTTCCACCCACTCCCAGAACACTTAAACGTTACGTTACGTTACAAGTAACTGATGCCACACTCTGACAAAGGCCTTTGTTAAATCGGTGTATATCACGTTAACCTGGGAACCATTCTCTATATTTTTCGTCAAGAAATCTTGAAAAACAGCCAAATTGGTGGTAGTTGAGCGCCCCTTGAAAAATCCATGTTGCTCAGCAGCTATGTGATGTTTAAAAGCTGAGAAGAGTTCATCTGTTATAATAGATTCAAAAACCTTTGCCATTATAGGTAACAATGAGACACCACGATAGTTTTTAATGTCGCTACGCACACCGGATTTAAAAAGTGGTAAGAGCCAGGAACTCTTCCAGAGGTTTGGACACATTCCAGAGTCAAAAGATCTCTGATAAATCTGACAAAGTGGGACAGCAAGCACATCAGAGCACTTCTTAAGAAACACTGAAGGAACTCCATCTGGACTGGTGGTTTTCGACTCATCCAAAGTGCTGAGCTTTCCCACAACTTCTGCATGCGAGAACCTTCTATAAGTAAGTGAAACGCATTCCTTGTCCACCATAGCAGGTACTGATAGGTGGGAATAGTCCTTGTAGCAATCTTCAAAATGGTCAGCAAATGCATTGGCTATTTGAACTGGGGAATTCCTTTCAACACCATTATACTTCATGGCCTTGGGAAAACCCTGATCCTTCTTTAGAGAGTTGACATAGGACCAAAAGTGTTTAATATTATCTCTAAGAGTGTGCTCGGTATTAGTGACGTATAGAAGATGACTCAATTCGATTAAATGTTTGGAATCCGATCTTAGTCTTGAGAACTCAGTATAATGTTCCTGTTTTTTTGTTTGTTTGTACCTTTTATATGCCCTGTTTTTCTGGTCTAATACTCTTATGGTTTCATGTGTATACCATTTGGGATATTTTCAATTTTTAGCAAGCCTTCTTGGAACATATCTGCTAATACCCTCAAAAAGAATCTGATAAAATTTCTCCACGGTATCATTAATATCCAGATTAAGATCTATCCATGTCCAGTCAACTTGAGAGAAGAAACTGTTTAAGCCATCATAGTCAGCCCTGAAAAAGTCATACCTTGCTTCGTCGTCCACTTTGAAAGTTTCTGTGCTCAACGAGAGCGTCATTTCGATGGGAATATGGTGCTGCACGACGTAGGTAAGCGGATGTTGAGCTCTTTCCAGATTCCAGCCTGTAAACTCATCCCCAAAAACTAGATCCAGAAACCTATTGTGTTCGTTTGGAATGCCGTTAAGCTGTTGCAATTCGCTTAAAAACATGCCAGTTATTAAGGCCTCTGCTGTGGATGTAGGCAGGCTTTCCGGTATCAAAGTTCCATTGTCCCCACTCCACTGAACGCTTGGGATATTAAAATCCCCAGAAATAAAAATTTTTGCATTTTTGTGCCTTTTCCTGAGCTGCTCTAAAGTTATAATAAATTGTTCGTATGCTTCCACCTGCGAATTCGGGGGAAAATAAACGCATCCCAACACCAATGTACATCCTTTTGTTCTCAGCAAAACCCATATATCATCAAAAGCATGATCGTTGGAAGATACCAATATACTTGATTGTAAGTTCCAATGCACTGCCAGCAAAGCTCCGCCGCCCCTCTTGCAGTTCAAGGCCTCATAATTTCGGTCTGCTCTATAAACTGTGTATTCAGTAGGAAATAACTCTGAAGTATTTATGCTATTATTTAGCCATGTTTCAGTAAGTGATATGATGTCATAATTGGAGGCACAAACAGAATGAAGTAATTCACTAGTCTTAGTCCTTAGGCCTCCGACATTCTGATAATACACAGAAAATAGAGAATCATGATTATTTATTGCTATGTTCGAGTTCTGCTTTTGGTTGGGTGCCAAAAATACTTAGCCGATACCGCAATGTGGTGATGCTTTAATAGAGCCAAGATAATTTCACGCTTACTCTCATAATCTACCAAGCCATTTTGACTTGAGCTTAAGAGTGATATAAAGCATTTATTATGTCTTATAAAGCAAGTATTTATGAAATCATTCTGGTCACGTATAAGCTTATTCAAAACCGGTCTATAAAGATGGTAACCACATCCGACCACACTCAGACTAGTAGAAGATGTTATTGCCAGAAGTTCCACCAGTTCATTTTCAGTTATGGGCTTTCCTTTTATTGCGTTGTAATCTGAAGTAAAGACGAACACATAATCCTCCTTCGTAAAGTTCTTGCATAACTGACGACAAATTTCAATGTGTTCTGAAAAAAACCTCCCTGGCAAAGCTTGACAGTTAATATCAAATGATGTACCAATATACTTCTTAAATAGCAATGCGCAACCTCTTGCGTTCTCGCCGCCCACAATCAACAACCGCCTTCTTGGTCCTTTGGGTTTGCTGCCAGGGGTAGTAACTTTTTCACTTTCACGCTCAATCTCCTGTGGTGTAGCCTGATAGTCTGGTAACTCTACATTGCACACTGCTTCTAGTTGTTGACGAAGCGACTTTATGTCCTCTGACAGAATTACATTCTCCTTCTCTAAAGTCTCAATGGTAATAATTAAATTCTTGTTTAGGCTAGTTAACTACTTTATTTCGTTCTCCAAGGATTCTCTCGCTGCCATAAATGATTCCAATTGAGCTACGGTTTCGCTTTCGTCGCTCTTCAACTTTTGCAGCTCTAGCTCAAGGCAAGAGTTTCTGTGGTAAACCACATATCCAATTTTGAAGATAAAGATTTTTCAGCTTCGGAAACCACTGCCTCATAAGATTGACTACTTCTTTTAAGTGCTATGACCTTTAAACGATTCAACGAACGCGCCGGTGAATCCCCTATATGTATATATAGAACTTGCGGTGGTGGTGCCATCTTTTAAAACTGCTTGATTGCATCACGAAGACATATAATACGAGATGGATCGACCAATAGGAGAGGTCGATTTTTATATAGTGCTCTATTTGTGTAAAGGATTTTAAAATGCCACTGCGAATATATAATATTACCTAAGTATTGCGAGTAGTGCTGGTTGCCTATGAGTCTCAATGTGGATTAAAAGTACGCTTTTTGAAATAGGCAATACTATAAAACAAAACCAAAATTAATGACCTAACTAAGACAACCAAATAACCTAAACATTTTATATTTAATAGACAATATGAATTTATATAGAAAACCCGAATGAGTTCCAAATGTATTTCAAACACATAATTAAAAATCTGTTATCGTGTAAAACGGGTAGAAGTCGTCTAGAAGTCCGATTTAATCGCTACTCGAACTAATGCCAACTACTCCTAGTGTAATTATTGTCGTCAAAATCAAAAATTACCAATTCCATAAGAGAAAAAGAGATAGAGAGAGTTCCGCGATCTTGAACATTCACTCTCATGCGGGCAAAGAATTATTCACTTCAGAAAATTATATGTCTTGACGGCCACGTTTTAAGTGCGACCCCGCTTATGTAATTACCAGCAAACGTCGGTTATTTCCTTACAAACCCTATTAAAAAATTATTATATAATTTGCCATCCCTTATCAAAGGGATCTTTTAAGGGTGAATATCGATTTATTTCAAGTCGAGCGTATATACACTAGATGGCGCTCGAATAAAAGCGCGATTCCTGTATCAAGCCACTGTAAGCGCGATACAAAATAAATATCTTCGTTAACCGCGCATTCGCCATTAAGTCCAGAATATATTTTGGGACATATTTTTCAAGCGGTTTTTTGGTTTGGCAAGACGGGTTGGTTATTCCACTTAAATTCTAATGAAATATATTATTCATAGCTGTTTGCACGGCTTTGTTTGAAATAGTGACTTTAGTAAGTGCCCCTCAACTTTAAGGTTCACCTTAGATTAATTTTGTTCGCGCTACCAAGGCTTAACGAAATCTCAGCGAAACGTTAGGTAAACTTGGCAATGTTGCAATTTTGGTTACTTTTCTGGTGCCTTTTTCTATTCTCCCTATTGACATTGGCGTTGACATTTTAGTTCGATGAAATTTTTTTACTTCAATTTTTCAAATTTTGAGGTATTTCCAGTGCTGGTATTCCTGTTTACCGGCATATCGTTTTGAGTTTTGGAGTGTAACTCCAAATCATATTCAGCCTTATAATGGAGACCCCTGACAAGGAAAGCGAGTGTAAACGACGAGCCCCAAATTTTTCCAATTTAGAGAAAGCATTGCTTTTGAACATCCTGCAAACAGTTTAAAAGCATTATTATTGAAAACTAGAAGACAGACGCCTTAACTTGGCGCGATAAGGATATGGCATGGATTAAAATAACAAAGTTTTTCAATTCCCAAACGTCAGAATGCAATCCTAGAACGAAAGAATCCTTACGTAAATTTTATGACAACACTAAAAAACAAATAAGGAACGAGGTGGCAGACAAAAAGAAGGAAATTTTTAAGACAGGCTGTGGTAGTGCTATATATATATTCAGAAAGGTCTGAACAATAAAAGAACTTACATTGACTTTGATGAACAACAAAACAGTTAGTGGGCTTGATAATCCTTTTGATGGGGATGCTGTGGAACTAAAACGTAAGCAAATAAATCCTTTAATTATCATACTTATTGTGTTATAGAGGAGTTTGACGAAGATCCTGAACCAGATGTAGAAATTCATCCTACTCAAACACCATTGGTAAGTATATACTAAAAACCATTGGTAAGTATATATTTTTGTCGTCTACCACAATCGTTCAACTTTATCGTAATCAAGGAAAAAAAGGGGCATTTTACTGCCTTATTACATAAGTAACTATTAATTTTCAGTAACATAAAAATTGCATTTTGCAACATATTTTATAAGTATATTTCACACTGATCAGACAAATCTATTTGCAAATACTGAAGCAATGGCTTCACAGAGCAGAGATTGCAGTGAATCACAAACTGTAAGTAACATTGACATTTTTAACAAATTTATGTTTTTATTCATTGATGTAGAAAGAGCAGAAAAAAATAAAAGGATTAATATGCGGGCTGTTCAATTAATATACTGACAGAGGATACCTCCTAACCTAAATAAAAAACAAGTAAAGAAGGTGGATCATCAATATATTGATATGTTTTCACCTAATCACAATCAATAAGTCGATTAATAATACAGATAGATGATGGTTGCGAATTTTTAAATAAATTATATTTAATTTCCTTATTTATTTATCGGTATATTTTAAAACTGACAACTGTAAAAGCGTAGTTTGTGCAATGCCAATACAAAGAGTCAATAATGTTTTTCAACTCTTTCATGTAACGTAATACTATACGAAAGATAAACCAGAGAACTATTGGTTAAGTATATTCACATTTATACAAACAGTTAGCATAAAACAATGGGTTAATTTAAGAAGATCGTCATAACAATACATATTTAATGAATAATTTACATATATTATTTTCTCATGTATTTTAAAGCGCGCCTGACAACATACTATTTGGACACTCTGCATATTCTCATAAATTAAATAAAAATATTTTTATCAATTTTATCACTTTTTAGGAAGACTGAGGTAATGTTTGTGCCAGCAAGTTACAACAAACTCCATCCGGTGCCCTAGAACACAAGTGGGCAAAGAGGAGAAGACCAAACATCCAACAACAGACATCAAGTCAACTGACAGAAGAATATTTAAAATTGGCCAAAATAAAATATGAATTTTGTGCAGCAGAGAAAGAGAGTAGAATGAAACGGGATCAAAGAGAAAAAGTTATATTTCAGTTAGGAAAAAGAAAATTAGGATGAGATATTGATATCAAAAAGATAGAATTGAGAAATAAAATGTAATAATACAAATACCATAATATAACTAAGACAGCTTCAGCAACAAATTCTCTTTATTTATCCCAATAAAAAACTGCTCCTGTAAATTTGCAAAATAATTATTAAACAGATTTAATCTAGTATCGTGCCCTAAAACAGGTGGATTGTTATCAATTACAGGCACATTAGGCACATCATATGCCTGCAGAATATTTAAAAATAACTGAAGTTCTTCAGGATCAGGAGGGTCCTGTTCATTATTTATATTACACTAGCTGACCCGGCGAACTTGGTACCGCCTAAGAGCCAATGAATGTCGTGTTAACTTTTAGGTAAACTTAATTTCTTATTTTATTAACGTAAAAAAATGAATACAAAACATTTATTATGTTCAGTGGTTTATTAGAATAATATATTTAAAGACATCAAAAAATCAATAAAGTTTCAAAAATCAAGTATGTCAATGGCGTGTCAGCAAGACATTTGCTTTATTGCAGTTATGTATATTGCTGCATGGGTTGACTCAGGTTGATTCTCTTCACTGAAGCACATTGTGATATACGACATTTTTCGTT
>MU181994.1:666672-676902 GCA_016904865.1 Pissodes strobi
TCTCTTCACTGAAGCACATTGTGATATACGACATTTTTCGTTTTATTCTCAGGCGCAAGAACAAATAAAGCGGATGGTTTGCCGGCACGTGAACATGCCACGTACAATTGACCATGAGAAAAACATGCATTTTCTAGATTCAGACCACAAACACTCAAGAATTGGCCTTGCGATTTGTTAATGGTCATGGCGAATTCAAGACAAAACGGAAATTGAATTGGTTTAAACTCAAAGGGCATATCGGTTGGGATCATCGGAATCCTCTGGATGAGAACTTCCTCATCTTTGAATTTTCTTTTGAGTATCTTCGCGTGAATCACATTGATCATCAGTTTTAATATCACCAAACGCGTTTCATTGCATAGTTTTGGTTGGTTTAGATTTGGAAGCATGATGACTACCGAGCCAACCTTCAGTTGTAAATTGTACGATGGTAAGCCAGGCACATCCAAGGAGTTTAAAAATTCAGTTTGATAGTTGGTGACTTCGTCTTCGTTTGTTACACAGTTAATAGATTTGAATCAATGCAAAGTACCAATGATTTGATTCTGAATTACGAAGTTTATGTCATCCACCGAAATTGCTCGCTCACTCAACCATTTGTTATTTTTGAGTTTAGCAATGATACTCGGAAATACTTTGTTGATGAGCTCATCTTTCGATTAGACGAAATTACAAAAATTCGGAGCAAATGAAATCAATCCGCTCGATTCGTCGACAGGAACACGACCATTACCGATAGTCAGCAATTATTGCTCTGAGAAATCTTCAGCAGATGGATCGTTCAGCAATGCAACTCTCATGTTTGCCGCCAGCTGAAGTTTCTTCACATAGCGCCATAGATTTGATGATTTGAGGCAAGCGTTTATTTCATCGGCAGCAGTCGATCTTGGAACTGGCAGTGTTTGGCAGAAATCGCCAGACAATAAAATCATTGCGCCTCCAAAACATCTCGAGTCATTGCGCAGATCTTTCAATGTTCAGTCAAGTGCTTCCAATGCGCGATTGTGCGCCATTGTGCATTCGTCCCAGATGATGATTTTAGATGCTACTAAAACTTTGGCCATTGCGGAGTGTTTCGCAATGTTACATGTCGGTTTTTCATTAGTTTGAAGGTTTAACGGCAATTTTAAGGCTAAATGAGCCGTACGGCATCCTTCTAACAATGTGACCGCTATTCCAGAAGAAGCAACTGCTACCGCAATGTCAGATCTCGCACAAACAGTGGCCAAAATCAATGAAACTGGGAAGACATTCTTCAGTCTTCCCAGTTTCACCGGGTGCATCCAGAAAAAATAAGCCACAATTTCCATCATCAATTGCCTTCATTAATATATTATAGACTTCCTTCTGTTGGCGGTTCAACAGGGGTACATACGTTTGAACTGACTGGTATAATTCACGTCGATCATATTCACGTTCACGTTCCAATTCTCCACTAAATGCGTCGTTCTTTCCACGATGATGACTAACAAAGCGCCGCCCATGAGGTAACACATGCCTTCAATCAAGAGCAAAGCCTGGTTATGCATCTCCTGATTCACCTCAAGATCGGGCACACTATACCATTAACAGTTCGTAATGATTGAAATGATGGTGGCACACGAAGATTCACCAGCAACAACCGCAAATAGAAGCATTCATCATTCTTCGGATGAACTGTGTAAATACGACCAAGAGCATCAGTAGAACGCACATCCGGATGACTTGAAACCGCATCGCTTTGTTCCGACGTTGAAATTTCTTCGATGAAGCGTTTCAAGTTTCAAGTACAATAACGTGGCATCTCCGAGTAAAGCAACGTTCGTACAAACGGATCGCTTTGGCAAATCTCAAAGAAACTGGTCAATGTTGTCGCTGGAAGAGTTTCAGCATGTTGAGCAACATTCGACGCGATGAAATATACTCGTTGGCCATTCTCCAGATGCACCGCCAAATGTAAAATAGTGGGATGACGTTCGTGAATAGGGAATGAGAATATACGCCAAATCGCCTCATTGCAATTCACATATCGACCAACTTGATAGCGCGTAATTTCATCGTTGGTATTGGAGGTTTGGATGCCAAAAACCGCCATATCGCTGCCTTTCGTAACTTATTTGCAGATGTATTTGATGGACTTCACCGAATTGTAATACTCAATGTTGTTGCTTTACTATCGATATTTAAGCAACACTAAGTACGGATGACTGATCTACCGAATGATCTGGAATGATTGATACCAATCGATTTGCCTGTTGTTGTCATTTATTCTCTATAATTTTTTATATTTTTCTATTCGAGTATTTGCTATGTATTTCAATATCTTTCTAGATTTGAATAATATGCTACTTTCCCACTATTTCCCGTTGAATTTCTATCCTATAATCTGTGTAGTGCAGTGGACATCAAATATTACTAAAAAACTATAATCGTGCATGACATGAGCTGTCAATTGCGGACGATGACGGAATTTATAACTAATTTTGTGTATAATTTTTTATCCGAGAATTTTTCCGATATTTTAATATTTATTCTGCTATTCGGGGCGGAGACAAATCCAACAAACCAAAGATTATAAAAATCGGTTCAGCCGTTCTTGAGTTATAAGTGGTGTAACTAACCCGACTTTGTTTTATGTATATAGAAGATATATTATGAACTACTCCTAGAGCAACTATTACAATTAATGTTGTATTAATATTAAGGCGACTTCCATAAGCTACTATAGGAAATCGTCTTTTCCATACGCCGAAGAACCTTTCTATGATATTGCGTGTCCGAATATGTGACTCATTATACAATTGCTCTTGTTGCTGAACAGGATTTGCCAATGGTCTCAGGAAGTATCCACTGTGTCCTGTAAATAAAAAAATTACAACTTAAAACACAAAGAGTGAAATGGAAAATTGTAAATTATATTTATTACCAAGTAGTGCTGAGTTTGGAAATAAATTATCTTCAAATTGCTGTTTGACTCGACTGCTGTTGAAAATGGTAACGTCATGCGTTGATCCAGGCCAACGAGCCACCAAATTTGTAATTTTTAAATTAGCATCAACTATAGCCTGTCCATTAACAGAAAAGGAACCTTTCCTGTTTCTGTAAACCTCGCCGTCTTCAGCACCTAAAATATATATCTCAATTAGATACAAAAGATAAATCCTTAGACCTCTACATAAAAATATATGTAGGCGTCTTGACTCTCAAGTCAAACTACAGATTACTTAACTGGAGACTGAATCCTAACGTAAGTGCAATCGATAAGTAAAATTATTCATGGAAAACGAGCCTTTTCATAAAATCCTAGCTGATTTGTATTTATTTCATTATCATCTTACGGCATTCTAATATATGTATTATAGTGTCTGGCAAGAGCTCTGCTACTCTAACAATAACACGAGAAACTGTAGCTAAATGTGCCCCAACAAAGCAATGCATGCTAGATGGGTACCAGTGTTGCTGCAAATCTTAGGAAAATCAGCAGTTGATTCATTGGGGCAATACAGTTATTGCTAAAAAAAAGTTGATCACTGAACAATGGTATACAGTGAAGCTTATATTACATATTTATACTTACAGATCATAGGATTAATCAATTTCTTCTTCTATTAACTCCAAAACATTAAGAGCTGTTTGTTTACTTAGACGAAACCTTTTGAAAAATGTTATGTTATCGAAAGAATAAAAATACTCTAATCGTTGGTAAACTGTTCTGGGAATATCAAAGACTATTAACATTAATTCATCCAATTCGTCGTCTTCATCGTTTAAAAAGTTTACAAGGTCCATAGTGGTAACTGATGTTTGAAGAGAAATGCTTAATTATATTAAAAAAAAAACAAAAAAAAAACAAAACACAAGGGATAGAAATGAGATAATGGGCTTAAGCCCGACTACTTCCAAGGCTTAATTTTATATGACACTTAGGGGAGATGGGGCAATAAAAATACACGAGAGAAGGTGCATCTTAACTTAATCTTGAGTTAAGAGGCCGTGCGAATGGCCATCAGAAGACTATTTTTGTAATTGAGTAAAAAAAGCGATGAAATATTAATTAACAGGTTTTATATTAAAATTGTATATACTTTCTTAGCTTAAAATTGTAAATACTGAGCCAGAAATCTATGAACAGATCTTTTAAAAAAGCTCTTTTCCCTCACAGGAATGTGTTCAACGAACTCGTAATTTGTGTATTAAATGCTTAAATTGTGTTTTAATTACAAGCAATTCACGCTCACATCTTCCTTAAGTTATATTTTGCTACAAGTTCTTAATAGTAATATTTAGCGGTTATCCTGAGACCATCCACTTCATAAAACTCTCCCCTTCCTATATTTTGGTGAAACCCGCTCGGATTCAGACTGGCCCCGATAATAATAAAGGAAAAATATTTTGAGCATGCACCTGTGTGAAATTACAATCCTCAATAGAATTATTGTGAACAACACGATCTGAAATTTTGTAATGGCATGCCTATACTCTCATTAATTTTAAAAAATGTACCAAATTTGATCCTCCAAGTATAGAGCAAATTTAGAATTAATTTAGTTTTGAAGTTCTTTACACCGAATTTAGATGTGACTAAAGCGGACATAAATCGGGCAATATTGCTGATGGTCATACAATAGCTATCGTTCTACCCAGTCGGAAAGCGATCGTTCAATCAGTGTCCCCCTTCTCGAGGAAAATAATGAACGCATGCTCCATGTTTTCCTTGATCCGATAATGTGAAATTTTACCTTCAATTTTGGAAGACTTTGACGATAAGAAATTGGTCAAAGAGTTTGAACAATATATCCAATTGCTTAACTAGGAGTATGTTACACTAAGAGAAAATATTACCTGATAGGGAACTCGTGTTTCAAATATTCCGAAAGAAAAAATCGAGCTGAATTAAATCTGGCAGTTTTGCTGGCTTCCTTAAAAGCGCCCCTCATACTACTCGATCTAGCAGAATAGACGGCCTTTACAGCCATATTATCAGTGATAATGGACCTGTCATAGTAAATGGTGTACTGTCTGGTATCGTTGACAGGCTTCGGCTCGTATTTGTAGTACGGGAGCTTAAGATTATCTGTGATGACTCCTAGCCTGTGGCATATGTCTTGATGGATGATTGATGCAACCTGATTCTGCCGATGTAGGTAGTCGGTTTGTGCTAGTAGACTGCAGGCTGCTGTGACTTGTTGGATGGTCTCAGGTTTTCTTGACATTTCCTACATCGGTCCTTGACAATATGCTTCCGGTAGTTCCTCGTATTTACCACTTGGTCCTGAATTGCAATCATAAACCCCTCCGTCTCGGGAAAAAGTTCCCCAGCCTTCAACCACGCGTTTGATGCTTGTTTATCAACATAGGATTCGTCCAGGTCATAGGGGTGTCTTCCGTGGAGGGCTTTACTACGCCATTCTCGGTGTTTCTCGTCACTGCTGTGTACTTTCTCATTCTCTTGCGCATCTTCATTTGCCAGGTTGAGTGGCGTATATTTGTTATCAGTTTTGCACACACTTTGATGTAGTGGTGATGTGGTCTTTCTTTGATGGAAGTATGTTCTTAGCAGTTTGATTTGCTTATTGTGTAGGTTCATGATATCAATCAACCCGCGTCCTCCTTCTTTTCTTTTCAGTGTCATTCGTAGGGTACTAGATTTGGGGTGGTGTTTTCTATGTTTTGTCATTTCAGTTCTTGTTTTTCTCATGATGTTCTCGAGGTCTGTTGCTGTCCACGTTATTATTCCACATGAGTGTGTGAGTATGGGAATTGCCCGGGTGTTGAGGGCTTTCACCAAGATCTTGCTATTTAGTTCGGTTTGGCAGACCTTTTTAACTCTTGTGAGATACTCTTTCATCAGCTCCCCTTTGGTTTTTGTCTGCTCGATTAGTTTTGCTTGTTCATACCCTAAGTACTTATACATGTCTTCTTCTGTCATTGCTTCTATCAGTTCTCCACTTCCCAATTCTACCCCTTGTCCTCTGGTTTTTCCTTTCTCTATCTTAATAATCTTGCAATTGCCCAGTCCGAAATTCATACTTATATCTTTGGTGAACATCTCAACTAGCATGGTGAGCTCTTTAAGTTGGTCGTGGCTTGGTGCATACAGTTTGAGATCGTCCATGTATAGCTGATGTGAGATGGTGTGTTCCTGTTGGTTGTTCTTCAGTGTGTAACCTGTTCTTGTCCTATTTATTATGTTTGAAAGGGGGTTCAGGGCGATGCAAAACCATAGAGGGCCTAATGAATCCCCTTGATAGATTCCTCTGTTGATTTTGACCTCTGGGGTTGTTATGTGTTTTTCTTTCGTTCTTAGTTGTATCACTGTAATCCACGTTTTCATCAGGTGTTTTAGGAGTTTGGGTGTGCTTCGTACAGCTCTAGGACTTTGATTAACCATGAATGAGGTACGCTATCGTAGGCTTTCTGGTAGTCCACATAAAAGCAGGATAACTTCTTCTGTTTCTTTTTCACATCATTGAGGATGGTGGAATCAATTATTCCTTGTATCCTTTAAATCCTTTTCTATACCCTTTTTGCTCTTCACTCATCAGATTCTGCCCCTCTATGTGCTTATTCAGAATTGTTGTAATGCAGGATGTTATTATTTTGTAGATGGTCTGGAGACATGTAATAGGTCTGTATTTGGAAGGGTCTGCTGAGAGTTTACCTTTGGGGAGGACGTACGTCCTCTCTTCTGTAATAAAGTGGGGTACTTTTTGGGGGTCTTTGATGATGTCATCAATCCCTTCCGCTAGTTGTTTGTGTGTGCTTGTAAATTTTTTATACCAGTAGTTGTGAATATTGTCGCGCTTCCTGGACTCTTCCAGCTGTGTGTTTTCTTTATTACCTGTGAGACGAATTTCTCCGAGACGATAGGCTCTTCCATTGGTCTAATCTTGAGGTTTTCTTCTTCCTCTTTTTTAACCAGCTTGCGGTCGAGTTGTGTTGTTTACTTTCACTCCAGGGGTTGGACCAGGTAGCAATGATGTTTTCACTGCATGGTACTTCTTCCACCTGTTCGTTAGCTCTCGGTCCTTCTTTTAGTCCTCGGTAGATTTTTTTTATTGTTGGTGATTTCTTTTTTCTACCTTTTTCTCTTGGTACGTTCAGAATATCTTCGTAGTCGTTTGCTGAAAGTTGTTAACATTTGTTTCAACGTATCTAGAACTTCTTCAGGTATGGTTTCGGCATTTTTCAAGTATCTTTTTGGTGTTTCTCTGTAGTTTTCTACTGCTGTTTTCCTTGTTGTATTCTGTCAATCTTGCTATTTCCACTCTCTTTATTTCTATTTTTCTCATAAGTCCCCTCTTCCACGGTGGTGTCGTCTCTTCTTTATTTTCTCGTGTTTCTCATTGTTCTTTGATTTAAGCTCCATTGTTCATGGCTACAGTGAGGGCGCCACTGTAGATCAGGTCGTGAAGGTCTTCAATGGTTTCCATACGTTCTACTAGTTCGGGTAGGATTTTCTCATTCATGATGTTTCCTTTAATTGCTAATTTTCTCGAAGTCTTTTGCTGAGGGATGTAGGGTCTGCAGGTGGAGTTCATTCCCGCGTATCTCTGAATATTAATGTGAAGGAGATCTCTCATTTCATCTATTATTTCGTTTTCTAGATCTCCATTAATATTATTCACATTTTCCAAACCTCTTGTTCTCTCCTCTTCTTCATTTTCATCTTTCCCTTGTTGGTTTTCTTCTTCTATTCTTGTTTCTGTTGATGTTCCGTCGCTGTTCATTCTCGCCCTTTGGATGTCCTCATGATTCTCTTCCCATTCTAGCGTCTCTCGTACTTCTCTCTTGATGCGGTCTAGGGTTTCTGCTGTGAGATACTTCTTTAATACTGTTATTGCTCTTCGCTGGTCAGCCACTCGTTGCTCTGTTGCATTGATGTCTGGGTATTGCGCTACAAACGCTCGGTGGAGTGCCTGCCTGAAGGCCGTTGTTTCTGTTTCGGGTCTTGTTATCTTGTAGTAAGCTCGCATGATAAATATGTTTATATCTTCTGTACATTTCATACAAACTCTTCTTCTACCCGCAAGGGTGGTCTCGGGTAATAGGGAGTTAGCCCTCCCAGCAACACTCCTTACAGGCTCAGTCATTGCGGTGGGTATTTGAATATTCTGTGTGATTTCGACATTATCTTCTTCGTGTGACCCGATCGTGGTCTCGTTCTCCCATGACCACCACCGGTTCGCATGTTCACACTTCCAGCGGTGGCTCCAGAAGTGTCCTGGTGTTGCCCCCCAGGAGGTAGTGTTACTCCGATTCTCTTATTTCTTGTCTCTATCTTAATGGGTTTGCATTTTATACCTGACTGCAGGTTATGTGATTCTAGCCGCTTATTCTGAGTTCAGACGCTCCTGGATTTGGTTGCTAGTTTTGGTTATTTTATTTCCCCGGTACCCGCTATATCTAGCGAGCTTTCCCTTATCCACCACCTGGGGAGGTGCCTGGTAGGAGACTAGCAAACTCCCGCAGGTTATTATTATTATTATTATTATTATTATTATTATTATTATTATTATTAAGCCTTATGGGATTCGCACTCCCTCTAAGGGAAACATTCACTAATCCCAGATATCCCAAATATCAAAGGGATAAAGCTCTGAGGGAACCCTTTCCATGTTATCGGGTCCTTGGTGGCATCTACGGATTTCCTACAAATTTTCAGACGTTGCGAGAAGTACCACTGCTTTCTGCATCAATTTGAAGAGATGTTCGCTCAATCCGACTTCCTTGATGTTTATTTACAGGTTCTTTGGAATAAGCCCTATTGATGACACAATGAGTGGCACCGTTCTTACTCTCTCCATTTCCCATTTTTATTATTATAATTTTTGCTTTACCATCAATATCATAATAAAATTCTACGATCTATCGATTGATATTTTCATTATCGGCCACGCAATTTCATCTGGCCGTAATGCGCCCGAATAGTTTCGGCATTCAAGAATTAATGGCGCGCAAAAGTTTTTGGACGTAGAGATAGGGTGACTTTTCGAGGAGAGATATTTCGAGCTATTAAGGGTGCTAATAGGTGCGCTAAGTGTTGCAATTAGAGCGACGAAATTGGTTTAAAGTTTTCGAATGCCTCCCGGTCTTTGTGCCGTGTTATATGCCGACATGATATAAAGGCCGAAAAACTATTTAGGTGGTATACGTAGCGGAAATGTCACTTGAAAAATATGTAATCGATAATGAAAATAAATATGAAGACATTTTAAGTTACATGAAAGAGTTACAAATATGGAAAATAATAATTATTGCGGGAGATATGAAGAAATAATGACGTTGACGATCGTTAGAGTCATTGTATAAGGAAAAAGGAGAGTAGTACGTTAACCAAAGAGTGGGAAAAGGACGTTCAAATGAAATGATAAATAAAGAGAGCCTTAGTGCCCAACGGAATACTTACATACTGTAAAATAATTTATGTGAAGCAAACTGGTGTCTCATAAAAAACATGATAGATGGAGCGCGGCGCAAACACTTCCTGTGTCTGTTTTTAGAGATGATTCACGATATCGATATTAAGCAAATGATGAACATAGTATAATATTAACAGTCCCTCTTTTATCTATGTTACTGTTATTTGAAATGATATTTAAACAACGTTTTAATCCCTCTGAGTTCTGCTCTTTTTTGCAAAGAAAAATGCCTAACCAAAATAGATTTACTATAACTAGAACAATTCCTGCTAGAATTTTCTTAAGGTACCTACTTTCTCAATTGAAATGAATTCTATCTATTCTATCTATTTCCTCGCAATTCTTTATGGTGGCCCGCAGACTCTCTTGATTTGACCCCCATGTTCTTTCTATAAGATCCATTTAGAATGTTTTGTATAAAACTAACTCAAATAATTTACAAGAGCTTTGCCTAATCTAACCCAAACGGAAATAAGAAGAATCAAAAGAGAGAAATTGAACACGCGGAAATGTAGTACCAAAAACGATAAGATCTAATCTATTTTATATTCTACTATTTAGTAGATATTGTTTGAGAAAATCACCTTGGAACACTGTGTATATAAAAATAATGCAATATATAAGTAAATACCACATTGGCTCTTGAAAATTCTAAATTTCGATCTTTCAATTTTTGAACACTCTATATTCGTTCTATTTTTAGTGAACCGTTACTATGACAACCACTATAAAGCCAGATTAAAATAAACTGAACAAAATTTGAAACATCCAAATAACATTTCTTTTCAATATCTTTTAATATATTCTACGATTTAGTAGATATTGT
>MU181994.1:683478-724397 GCA_016904865.1 Pissodes strobi
TAACGGTAAGGTCACCCGAAAATTTTATATATCCTATGGATGTTATGTGGACTTTATTACCCATTAAATTACCTACAACTTGCGTATAGTTTTTGCTTGTTCATTAATTCTGGCCACAAAAGTGTACCAAAAAGTAAAATGTTAAGAAATCATATGCCATGGCTATGTCTGTCAACAGGAAAAGATTTTCAAAATAAGACTGAAACGACGGCGATTCGTTAATTCTGCCCTCAAGTGTATATATAAAACACAGGGTGACTCACTAGTGTGGCAAAGCCACATAACTACTTTCTATTGTAGATACACAAGAATGCTTTATACAAAAATTTTACAGTTGTTTTAAGCGCATAATTTAAAATTATTTTCGCTTATACAAAAAGCTTAATTTTAATTTTAGTTTCCTATTTTGCTTCAATTTATAAAAAAATATATATGCAACAGATTCTTTATCAGAGAAAAACTAAAGTACTAACCCAAATTAATTTTAAATTAACCTTTTGTATAAATACTTTCGCAAGCGAATTTGTCGCACTATTGGGCCACAAGGTGTCAATTTTTTACGTTAATTCGCTTATAACTCTTTAACTATTACAAAAAGGAGAGAGTTTTAAGAATAAGAGGCTCCTGGCTCTCAGAGGTGCACTTTTAGTAACAACAGCACATATATATTTTATCGCATTGTTGCATAATTGTAAAAATAAATATTTTTTAAAAATATTTTGCTACGTTAACATAGCGTTACTTTTGTTCAGAATTGTATTCTTTGTTATGCTTTTAAAACACACCGAGCGCTTGTTAAATTATTTTTTTTTAGAAAACACTTACAACGTGGCAACGCCGCATAAGTATTTGAAATATATTTTAAGATTGAAAGGGGCCTTAAGGCTTCAGTTTTCGATGAAAGAGTGACATCTCCATTTATTTCTTAAATATTTTCCGAATATCTTACGCGTCGGTTGCCAAGTTGAAAACAAATTTAAAAGTAATCCCCATTTAGCCCTAAAATATTTTTGAAATCCTTTGTGACGTTGCCATATTGTGTTTTGTCCATAGAATTCGATCATTTTTAACAGTTTTAAGACACAATTTATGTTTTTTGTTTAATTAATTTGTTTAGAGAAAATATACAATTTGGCAACGCTGTAAAAGTATATCAAACAGCTTTTAGTATCGAATGAGGCTTTAGTCAAGGCTTCAATTTTCGATGGAACAGGAAGCTCTCCAATTATCCCTACAATAATTTTTAAATACTTTTACGCCTGGTGCTAAATTGAAACTTTTTCTAAAAACAAATTTAAAAGCAACCCTAAGGATGTCTTAAAATAGCTTAGAAAAAAAGATACTTAATCCCCATCCAGCCCAAGAATATTTTTGGCACCCTTTGCCACGTTGCCATATTGGTTTTGCCTACAGAATTGGATAATTTTTACTAATATTATCACAAAATTTAAATTCTGATTAGAAAAAAAATACAAATTGACAACGTGGAAAAAGTATTTCAAACCGATTTAGGATCGACTGAGGCTGCATCTATTTCCAATGGAGCAGGGAGATTTCCAAATTTTCAAATACTTTTAGCGTCGGTTGCCAAATTGAAACTTCCAGCCCTAAAATATTTTTGGAACCCTTTGCGACGTTGCCATATTGGTTTTGCGTCCAAAATTGGATAATTTTTAGTAATTTCAAGACATAATGAATGTTTTTTTTTATTTACATATACAATTTGGCATCGTAGTAAATGCATTTCACACGTATTTTAGGACTAAATGCAACCTTTAGTAAAGATTTCGATAATTGTCAATGAAACAGATTATTCCTTAAATGTTTTTCAAATATTTATATATCGGTTGTCAAGTCGAAACTTTTTCTAAAAACGGACCTAAAATATTTTTGAAACCATTTGCGACGTTGCCATGTTGTGTTTTGTCCACAGAATTGGATAATTTTTAACAACAATTTAAGACACAATGCACGTTTTTTTTTAAATTAATTTTTTTAGAGAAAAGATACAACTTGTCAACACCGCAATAGCATAAAAATATTTTAGAATTGAATGTGGTTTTAGTATCCCCATGCAGCCTTTAAAATATTTTTGAAACCCTTTGCGACGTTGCGATATTGTGTTTTGCCCATAAAATTGTACCATTTTTAATAGCTTTAAGGCACAATTCATGTTTTTATTTCAATTAGTTAATACAACTTGGCAATGCCGCACAAGTATTTTATATAATATTGAAATTGAAAGGGATAATAGAGGTTTCAATTTTTAATGAAACCCTTTGCGACGTTATCATATTGTGTTTTGCCCACAGAATTCTATCATTTTAATCATTTTAATATATTGGCAACGCCGCAAAAGTATTTTAAAATATTTTAAAGTCGAATGGCGTCTTACTAAAGGCTTTATTTTTCGATGAAACAAAGAGATCTCCAATTTTTTGTAAATAATTTTTGAAACCCTTTGCGACGTTGCCATATTTCATTTTATCTACAGAATTGGAACATTTTAATAAATTTAATACAACTTGGCAACGCCGCAAAAATATTTAAAAATATTTTAAAATTGAATGGAGTCCTAATAAATACTTCGCTTTTCAATGAAACAAAAATATCTTCAATTTGTGAAATATTTTTGAAACCCTTTACGACGTTGTCATATTGTGTTTTGTCCACAGAATTGGATGTATATTTTTTTAAATTGATTTTTGTTGAAAAAGGGGTACAACTTGGCAACGCCGCAAAATAATTTAAAATATATTGAATGGGATTTTAGTAAAGGCTGCAATTTTCTATGAACTACAGAGATCTTCATTTATTCTTAAAATATTTTTTAAATACTTTTACGCCCGGTTGCCAAGTTGAAATTTAAAAGTAACATTCCGTACCTTAAAATGGTTAAAAAAGAAAAAACTGATCTCCATCCAGCCTTGAAATGTTTTTGAAACTTTTTGCGACGTTGCCATATTGTGTTTTGTTTACTGATTTTGGTCATGAAGTCTGAAGTCGCGATAAATGTTATTTTTTTAATTAAATATTTTTCTAGAAGAAAGTTACTTGACAACGTCGCGCAAGGCTTCAATTTTCAATAAAACAAAGAGACTCTCAACCCCTTCGAATTTTACAATATTTTTCAATTACTTTGCCACCGTTGCCAAGTTGCAATTTTTATCTAAAAAAAAAAGATTCAGCTCTATTGACAAAATGCCCATTAAAGCATTGTCGCAAAAGGCTGAAAAGCTATTTTAGGATTAGGTAGTGCTTTAGTAGAGGCTTCAATGTTCGATAAAACATACAAAGGGTGTCATTTAAAAAAGACAAGCATAGTTCGTATGGTTGTATTAAGATTTGAAGTCAAATACGAGTATCTAAAATTTATAAAAAATTTTAACCGATTAACAAACAGAAAAGTTTTGGATTTACATTGTTTTTATCAATAATAGCTTAAGAGATATCGACAAATTACGCACTGAATGACATACTGTATTTTTGCCGCAGGGAAAGGACAATATGAATCGTTTAATATAGCATTTCCTATAATGAAAACCTAATTAAAATACACATGCTGTATTAAACGTCACATTCGATTTTACAAAAACAGGGAATTAAAAATAGCGAAGAAATAACATTAAAAATAAATTAAAGGAAAAATACAATGTTATCTGTTGGGGAAGATAAAATTGATATTTTTAAATTAAAGCCTTAAGAGTACAATTTGGTATTCGTACATTTCGACCATAAAAACTGTACAAACTATTCTGGCTAATGCTTACGAACTATTTTTTACATATTATTTTCTTAATTCTAGCGTTTGTTGTGTCTGTTAATAATACATAAGTGTTTTCTTAGTTACATTATTATTTGGCATACGTTCACTTTAATTATCCGAAAATGTTCGGACATTAAAGCCAACTATTGCAATGGTAGGACAATACTATGTCCATATCGGCGTACTATACAGAGATCGACGAATCAGGTTTTGATTTGAAAATTATTTTTAATTAGTGTGTCCTTAATCTTAATAAATTACCTACGTTTTTGAGGTAGTCGAGTTGTCCGCAAATTTTTTTAATTATATTTTAATTTATCTTTAGTTGTACGCCTTGTATATGGTAATAAGGATATTTTTTGGCATTGTTTAGCAATTGAACAATATCAATCGAGTTATTAAATAAATGATTTAATCAATTTCATGCATGCCATGCGAGACATATTGAAAAAAATCCATGAATATTATAAACATATATAATAATAGAATATTAATTATCGAAATTGCCAATTAATACAAATTGATGATGAACAAGTAATATTAATAATATTTATTTATACAAATATTTTAACTTGTTCAGTTAAAGATGAATTATCTTGGTAATTAAAATCTCTTAGCGTCGTTAAAAAACAGTTGTATGTGCGTTGAAAATTAGTAATGCAAATACTTACCTTATTAATGCAAAGACGATATCAGATTAAGAAATGTACACAATTCTTGAATGTATGACACACATTTTCTATGTGCATTAAGCTGAACATTTCATTGGGGTATAATGTAGTGACTCATCTTTATAAATGTTTCCTATAACAGAGTGCTTTGCAGTTGATCAACTGAAACAGTGTTGCCACTTTTCACTCGATTTCAACGTTTCAAGTATAATTAATTAATAATTAATTTTTAAATAGGAAGTATGTTTAAGTTCTTTTATGGATTTCTATTTTTGATATACTGATATCTACGCCATATGACCAATACTATTTTAAACACCTCAATTTTATGGGTTAGATGAATACTTTTTTCGAAATAATAAATACCTCTAAAAGGCATTCATTCGATAGTTAATGTCGTGGCAATTTTTCATCCTGTTAAATCTGCGGGAATCTCTCGGATTTCTCAAATTAACTCGTCGATTAGCTTATCTCGTTTTCGTCGCAAAAAATACCGGAAGGGTGACCGTGTAACGCCATAAAGCAACAACCTGTTGCGATTTTTTTCGATTTTTTTTTAAAGGATTTTTAATTAGGTTATCTGACAGAAAAGGTTAATTTAATCGTTTTGAGGGCATTTAAATGACGATGCTTGTTGATTTAGAAGCCCAATCGGTACATGCGATATTGATTTCGCAAGCAGGAAGTTATAATATATAATTTGATTATTATTCCATCCAATTGATATTATATAGAACATCTGTCCTTAAAATTGAATTCCAAAATGACGACATGACCAGTAGAGCAAAGTATGAAGAATCTAGACAATAGGAACAGGAGAAAGCTAAATACCAAAAGTGAAGTGCCAGATATAGATTCGAATATCTTTAATGATTACTTTGGCACAATTGCTGCACATATAGCAGACGACATCACAAAATCAAATATTTATTAATCATAAGTCTATAACATAGCTAATCGGAGCACACATTTGTAATTGGTCGGATAGTGTCATAAAAATGCGCCTCTGCAATACGCGCAATGCAAAATATCACGTTCAGATGGCAGTTCGATTCCCAAAGTGAAATGTCACCAAGAAAATAACCTAAAACCGAATATATGACATTTTACGATGGTATATGGCCACAATTAACTTCTACTAGGCGGTAAGGTTGAATAGCGTTCTCACAGAGCTTTCTTGGTTAGATCGCTCGTCTTCCAAGCATCAGGCGCTGGATCACCCAAGAACTTGTAGTAGGCTTATTTATATGGTTATTTCCATCTCTTTTACACTTTAAAAGCTCTAATCAACCTAGGAAACTAAATAAGCTCAAGAAAACTAATGAATTAAAACAAAACATTCTCAAAAACTGAATTAAGTCAAAAACAAGGATAGACTGTATCGGAATTTAAAATAGATATATAAACTTATTGATATTCGGATCCGGTACATCCATATAAGGTATTGATCCTGTTGAGAATATGAGAAATCTAACCCTTCTTGGTGACATCTATTACTCTTTTAATCCAGTTACAGAAACAGAGGTTAGAGAAACAATTCATATGCTTAAAAATAGAAATACTGTTTACATCTACGATATCTCTATTAAAATACTAAAATCAATTGCGCCCCTTAACAAAATTAATAAATCACTCCTTTTGTGATCATCTTTCCCATATGCTTTAAAAAAGACCATAATAATATATAAATAAGGAAAGAAAACGGATGTTTCAAACTATAGACCAATATCACTCCTCCCAATAATTTCAAAAGTAATGGAAAAGTGTATGGCTAGGCAGGTTTTAACTTACTTTGAGTAAAACAAACATCTTTTAAAGCTGCCAATTCGGTTTCAGGGAGAAGAGAAGGACAACAATGGCGATCCTGGATCTCATATCAAGGGTCATGCATGATTTTGAAGAGGGCAACTACAATATCTTGATCTAAGCAAGGCTTTTGACTGTGTCTACTATGCCAGTTTGCTTTAAAAACTTAAATATTTTAGATTTGATGAAAATAGGATAAGCCTTATTAAATCTTACTTACTGTCCTCGGCGGAGATAGTTGTTTACAGAATACCGCTTCGGACCTATACTCTTCTTGATATATGTCAATGATCTTCCTTGTGTGAGCCTGAGTCAAAATACACTCAATTGGCCGATGACACAACAACTAAACCTCGTGGCAGGGTGCTTGAAGTAGCAGAACAGAAGGCATCGGAGGCACAGTTGAGAGCCAATGCTTGGTTCGATACAAATAAATTATCTCTGAGCTGATAAAACTGATAAAACAGGAGTCTTGTCAAATTTCTTATAATCTATCTAGATCTGAGGCTGAAATGGGATGTCCACACTGAGAATGTCTGTGTATCGACACCATGAAAACTGTCTACCATGCATTTTTTCATTCGATTATGATTTATGGCATTATAGAGTATGGTAGGTCAGTGTTTGTGCGCTAAAGAGGAGAGCGATTCGAATTTTGGCTGGCTTACAGTATAGGGAAGATTACGGAGAGGCTTTCCAAAGTCTTAAAACCTTGACTTTCCAGCAGCGTACATTTACGAGTGCTTCGTCTATGCTAGGGAAAGTACTATCCGACTCGTCACGGGAATGACATTAGAGCAGCCATCTGTTGTCTAAAGAAGAGCCAGTCTGGACCTGTATTTATTAGTGTCAAGTTTTTTAACTTCCTCATAATATCAGTGGGCTTGCAATCACCGCCAATTTACTATCTCGATATTTCCCTAAATTTTCAATAGATTTTCCGAATGCTGCATTATTAAGTAATTTGATATCAAATCAGTTCCTACAACATACAGTGTCTTCTAAACCCCTTCAGTAAATTATTGATGTTGAAAAATCATTTTTTTTTCGTTAGAAATAACAGGTCTAACAATATGCATATAAAGGAATGAATTTGTAAAGGCCTTATCATGTTAAGACATTTAAACGACGACTCTTGTTGATTTTGAAACCCAATAGGTTATATACCACATCATCTCTTGAAAATTGTAAATTCCGATCTTTCAATTTTGAACACTTTATATTCAGCATACTTTTAGGGAAACGTTACTATGACAGCTACTATAAAGTCATATTAAAAAAAGCTGAACAAAATTTGAAACGAAAATTGCCTTGGGACACTCTGTATATAGAAGAAATACGCCCCTGTTTCAATAGTTTTAGGTTAAATACCACATCAGCTCTTGAAAACTTTAAATTTTGATTTTTCAATTTTTGAACACTTTATATTCGTCCTAGTTTTAGGGGAACGTTACCATGACAACCACTGTAAAGCCGTATTAAAATAAACTGAACAAAATTTGGAAAGTCCGAAGAACATTTCTCTTTAATATCTCTCTAGATATGATAAATTTCAGATTTTCTCGAGATAGTTTGGTATTTGACATTTCAGAACCAAATTTTCCATTAACAAAACCTAAAAATAATTATATTTTTATAAAATTACAGAAACATTTAAAAATTATTGAAAGGACAGTAGACGACAAAGGCTAATTTTGTAGTAAATAGACACTGTTTTCGTGATGACAAGGCCACTCTTGCGCGCTATTACAAATCGAATTTCCAAAAAATTCGCTACACATTACTATCCGCTCTACAGTGTTGCAAGAAGAATTAAATTTTAGTTTGTGATTTAGTCAAAGTTCATTCAAATTTGGCTTACAATATTTTAATGATTTGAGATTATCAGAGGATTTATATTGGTGCAAACGGTTTGGCATTAGTCGCTATATAGAAACTTCATAATACTTGAATGAATGACACACATTTTATATTTGAACTATAGTAATTATATTACACTATTGATGGCAAATATTTGTCTTATACCTCACTTAGATGTTTAGAAGACATGACCGTTCTAGTCCAGGTCCAAGAATGTAAATTGGCACTACGTACACTCTGTGACCTGTATTGAAACGGTCCTACTCCTATCATTTAGATGAAGCGCTAATACTCACAACCAAAAGATGAATCCGCCATAATATACATTTTACAGTGGTTAGCCCTTTTAATACCACAACATTAATGTTTTTAAATATAATTAAAGATGAAAATCGTATATTCAACAGTGTTGCCGCATAGACAGATTAAGCGAAATAATACGAAATTTTGCTTTATGTTAAGCAATATTTCAACACAAATAGGTTATGACAATCGATAACATTGTTGGAAATTAGAATTTAAATATAAGCTTGGAGTTTGATGTTGAACTGGCAAGACGATCGAAATTTATATGAGATATACATAATATAAATGAGACGAACGTAATTTACCATGAGGAAAAATGAGAAACACTTAATTTAAATGAGAAACATGCTACCGAATTACCGAAATTATTAATTTAAATATATAATATACAAATAATTGAAATTAATAACGCATATTTCAAAGAGAGATACGTAATTTTAATTAGAAGCGTTAAATTTATATTACCCCATGAATTCTTCTAGTTTCGTTTTAATCATTGCAAGGCATCTTTACATTCTGATATGATCAATAAAATGACCATTACAAGTGTCCGTATATGCTCGAGCTAAGCAGCATGTTCTCGTACTTAATCTTAAGAATAATTTTGGAATTAATGTGACCGTTAAAGTCAATTGCAATGAGAGACACTGGGAAGGAAATAAGAGCTAAGAGGTGTTAAATTTTAGTTTTTTGTGTTTTTGTGCATCCTCAAACCAAGTAACAAACGAGAATAATTTTAAGAATCTTTGTAACAGTTAAGAGCCAGTGACAAATACTTTACAGATAACTGAAAAAAATACAGTAATTTAGGTAAACGACGCATATGATTTGTGTGAACCCGAATACTTAACCTTAAATTACCTTTAAGTTGAAAATCTCGTGTATTGGATTCCATAATTGAACTAAAGTGAATTTGTCGTTGATCCTGACGACAATTCATCATTAAATTTCTTCCCATCTTGAGTAAAAAATAATTATTAAAGTTAAAAATGAGTTTTTACTGAAAAAAAACAAGTCTAATTCACTGTATACGAAGGAACTAAATAGTATCCTAAGATTTTTGGCAATTTTAAAACACATGTACAATTTCTGAATGTATGATCCACCATTCATTTTATGAACTAAAATGCTGCGCAGAAAAGCACTTTCTAGCTGGTATATTGCATTAGGCTTTAGTGTGAAATGATTGAAGAATCTTATATGGGTGTTAAAACACCATGTCAAACGGAAAATTTAATTTAGTTTTCAAATACATCTTAAAGTGTGTAAATTTTGCAACATTTCTTGTTTATAATATATTTATTTATAACTTTTTTCATTTATGAATTTACTTTATGATTATATCAACTCATGTTGTTTTTGAGGCTGTTCTTGAGAAAACTATGTATGTAGGAACGAAATACGTATTTATATTATATATTTTAATCTTGTTTTATAGAACTCCATACAAACTTTGTGTGTTTTCTTACTCAATATTTAAAATAGCGACAGATTGTGAACAAAAATTTTAATTGCCAACCCTACCCGTGGTCCATTCGATATTAGTCAGTATTTATTGAGATGTGCACCTGTTTGATTTTCATAAAAATAATTTCAGAAATCGATCAGAATGATTTTTCGTTCAATATTGAAGGTGAAACATAAAAATATAAAAAAATAACATGAACTTTTCAATATTTGTTCAGTTTATTTTAAGAGTGTTATACAGAAGAAGTTTCCATATGAAACCCATTCAATATAAAGTACTCGAAAATTGAATGATACAAATTAACATGATAGCCGCGGGTATTATTAGAGTTTTTGTTAGATTAGTTGATCGTGTACCAAAGAGGTTAATAAACCTAATGGAATAGGGACATTGTGATTAGTGAAATAATTCCAATAGAATGTATGTATTATTTAGTATTTTATTTTGTGCATGCCTAAATAAACAAAAAGTCCGGCCAGAATCGGCTCAAGAGCCTAAATTCCGAGCTTGTCCGGACAAATCCAAACGTCCTGAGGGCCATTGAATATTAGTCAGTACTTATTATGATAAGCACCTTCTATAAAAATAATTTCAGAAATCGTTCAGAATGATTTTTCTTTCGATATTGAAAGTGAAACGTAAAAATATAAAAAACAATATGAACTTTTCAATTTTTGTTCAGTTTATTTTAAGAGTGTAATACAGAAGTTGTCATGACAACGTTCCATATAAAGCCCACTCAATATAAAGTATTCGAAAATTGAATGATCCAGATTAACATGACAGCCGCGTGTATTATTATTTTAGAAAAGTTTTTGCTGGGGAGTTGATCGTGTACTAAAGAGGTTATCAACGATTATTTTATTATTTTTATTATTTTTCAGGATTTTCAACAGCTGGTCGCCAAACTATCTAACTTAAAATATCTAAAACTATTTACTAAAATAGAAAAATCAGTTGTGTTTTATGGTAGCAAATCATTCTATGTGTGACGACAGTGTTTTCTTTGATCTTTCAATCAAACATGGGTGTGTATAATAATGCTTAAAATTGTTATTGCTGTGATTACAAAATATGGAGCGCGAAAATCCAGTTTATTGTAATTGGAAGCTGTAGTTTCTGGGATCCAAATCCTTCGATCCATCAGCACCAATTCTGGACACTCTGTATACTGGATCCCGATTAGCCTCGGTTGGAGCTAATATCTCTAAAA
The DNA here is from genome assembly GCA_016904865.1 of Pissodes strobi. Taxonomy (NCBI): domain Eukaryota; kingdom Metazoa; phylum Arthropoda; class Insecta; order Coleoptera; family Curculionidae; genus Pissodes; species Pissodes strobi. Next base: position 694,569 of record MU181994.1, read on the forward strand.
GTCTGTGGGCGATATTATATATTGAAATTTAATAAAAGTGCAAAAATTCGGCTTATTTTGGCGTTTATTGCGTATAGCTTACATAATTGGGCTCTTCATTATTTTATTCCGCCTTTCAAACAAAATATCCTCACATGAAGTCTCTTAATATAACGTATAATAGGTATAAATGTATTGCGTAATTATGTCTCAGATGGGCACTATATGCTTCTCTAGGAGACAAAGAGATTGGCATTATGATAATTATCAAACTTTAGGATATTATTCATCTTTTTTAAGCTCTCATCTAGAGAACGATAAAATATGTTCATTTTGAAATAAACGTTTAAATTAGTCCTACAGAGTTCAGCGTCATAAATACACTGGCTCTTTAGATCTTTAAATTATACATTCGAAATAAAAAAAGTCACTCTACATAGTTATTTATGCATATAATTTAGTAATTAAAAGCAGTACTTTCTAACTGTTATCATTTGAAATCTAATCTTATTTTTAAACACAATTAAGCCAAAATTGACAAGACCATTCAATGTAATCGAGTATATTCATTTCAGAAAGACCGTACGCTCCGAGCTTCAGATTTATGTCGCTTTTAACCGCCGGCTAATCCACTTCGCCTCGTAAATCACTCCCGAAAAATCCCTAAAAAGCTCTAAACAAGCCGAGCCGCAAACTTTTTAGCACGTTTTTCTCCCTAAACCGACTAATTTATCTTGTTTCAATTAAAAAAGCAACTTGTTGAACGTAAAAAACCTTCTCCCCCCCATGGGAGCGCGCCGAAAAAAACGGCTCGACGCGTGCCAGGTTGAAAAATTTTCAGGCGGAAGTAAGTTTTGGTTAACTTGAGTAAAATCCGGCTTAAGGGTGCCAATACCTTGACTGCAAAAGTTGTGGAAAATGAATGAACGCATAACTTATGAATGTTTGATTCACTTTTTGTTAGTGTACCTTGAAGCTATTCATAAAAAGCTTTCTAGGGAATTGATAAATACATAAAAAAGCCATTTTTTGGAGAGAGATGCTGAAAATTAACATTTTGGAGCGATTGTTCCTATATAGCGAAGGCATGCGTAATTTATAAACGTATGATACACATGTTATTTTTCGACATTTGAACATAATGTGAGATTTAAATAGCAAAAAGATAGGCCTCTTTTGAAAGATGTTCTGTTAACTCTGTTATCGAAAAATATATTTTAAATCGGCTTAAGAGCGAATCTATCGAAATTTCACTTAGGCTTTTAGATCTGACGTGCAATGAGTAATATAAATGAAAATAAGACGATGATTTTGTTTCCATATATCGAAATTTGATAGTTGTTGAGTACGGGAAAGCCTCAGTGCAAAATATATAAAGGTTGCTGTTTTTAAGGCCATATTTTTAGCCAAAAACTCGTGCGGTTTGTAATATATAAAAATTAAGTATGAAATTGCTTACCTACTCATACTACAAAGCGTGTGTTACAACCTAAGATGCCTGCCCCTTTTGTTTCAGTCGAAAGTGTGGGTCCGTATCAGAACAAGTAACGGAACGTAAATTAGGTACGAATACTTTTTATTTTGAAATGGTAACGATAACGTTTCATAATCTAAAATCTCTTAAATAGTTTAAATACATTTTTGTGTGTAAAAAAGCCGGCTAATTTTGTGGTGATTTTTACTATTTATGTAATTTAATTTGCCTCAGGTGCTTTTTGGTATAGTTTAATTACTGCTTCCACTACATGCCATTATGCAATTTTAAAATTTTTGTTGGTAAATAATGCATTATAGAGTCCGCGCTAGACAGTAAGACCCTTAAGGCTCAAACTCAAAACTTACGTCCGGAACGTAGCATACGGTTTTTTCAATTTAGAGCGTACCCGATGAAATAGCCCCAATTTAAAAGTAAATTTAACGGGCGTTTTTTATATTTAGAGGGTTATTTTTCACTCCATTTGAGGTAATTGAGTAATCCGTGCGGCTTTTGCGTGATATTCCAGGGGACCCGTTTAAGTGATTCGATTTAAATTTTTCGTTTGTTTCTGTTGACGTGACTTCCAAATTATGTTTGGCTGTTGTTTTATTGTTTATGCGTTTCTGTTTTCATTTTCTATGTAATGAGAGCACGATTTAATTTTTTCATTTGGCTCTTATCGCTGTGTTTCTTTTCGAAAATGCTTCATGTTGTTTGCATATAATTGTGAGTTAGCTGAGTTTATTCGGTGTTTTGCAAATTAATTTGTGAAGTGTTGTAATGGTTTGTATTAAATTATGATATTGTTGGAAAATTCTTTTTTTTTCCAAGAAGTTACCCATTATTGGTTCGAATTTACTTATTTGCAAACTCGTTTTAATATTTTAATAGATATCATGGTAATAAGCGCTCACATAATATAGAAAGAAGTGTTGTGCAACTGGAACACCCAACTTAACCTCGAACTTTGCTTTTTTGCGATCTGTTTAGATCCACATTAGCTGTTGAAAACTGTTGAATTTGAATCGTTCAGGTTTTGAGTACTTTATAATCATCCTGCTTTTGGTAGAATATTGCCATGACAACCACTATAAAACATTATAAAAGTAAACTGAACAAAATTTGAAACGCTCAAAAATCATTTATTTGCTCATAAATTAGTAACGATTTTATCTAAGAGAGCGTTGCCAACCAAATTTACGAAAAATTCCATACACGCTCTTTGATATTTCCCTAGATTAGTTTAGGCGGGAATATTTTAATTAATTCTGAAAGTTATTGGCAAGCAAACGCGAATAATCAGATAAATATGAATACATATAAATAAAGTAAATATAAAAATTAACTGTTATTTAGATTCGTCGATACCGGGGAATCCCCCAAAGGCGGGACGTGATTACAAAGCGATGGCGCATATAACAGGCTGTAAAAAATTTTAATGCTCAAATTTAGTGGTTAACTGTCAAGAATACAGATGGCGCTAGAGTAAAGGCACTAAATAGACAGAATAGTATTTAAAATGAATATTTTTAGATAATTTAATACATATTTTAAAGCAAAGAAAGAAGAAATCTCAAATTTCCCTAGATTTCACGATCGACTCCCTATTTCTTTAAAAGTTGCGAAATTTCCCTAGAATAGGGATATTTCCTCAGAGTTGGCAACCCTGACCTAAGGTCTTAATCTCCTAGAAGTTACACACTATTGATTCGATTTTACTTATTTGCGAACTGGATTGCCAAATTTTTAATATTTTAATAGATATTATGACAGTAAGTGCTCACATAATATAGAGAGAAGTGTTGTGCAGCTAGAATACCCCTGTATAAACCTCGAATTTTGCTTTTTTTCGGTCTATTTAGATCCACATCAGCTGTTGAAAACTCTGCATCTAGTACATTCAGTTTTTGAGCACTTTATAATCGCCCTGCATTTAGTAGAATGTTGCTATGGTAACCATCATGAAGGTTTATTAATATAAACTCAACAAAATCTGAAGCGTCCGAGATTAATTTACTTACCTATAGAGAGAAATGGATTTTGTTTTAAATTTGAGCTTTAAAGCTCCGAAAATGCTTCTTTCTTTTTTTAAAGGCTGTCCACCAACATAGGGTTTAACTTTCTATAATGTTGTTTTATTAAATAGTAGGGTTCATACTGAACCTAAATTTTCGACTTAAAAATTTTACTTTTAAGTCAATATAGCGATACCTGGGCAAGATTCCTCAATATTTTCCGAATCTAACCATGACAGTTCGGAGGTGTGTTGAGCCAAAAATTTGAAATTTATTGACTCATAAGAAAAATAAAGTTAATTAGCATGTGAGATATTGGCTATTCTCATCAAATTTAAAATGCCATATAAGTCTAATTTTTTTTTCTATCAGATTTCTCTGGTCTTAAAGTCTAGATCGGTTATTATTAGAAAGATATAGACTACGATCATATTGCTCTGGGAAAGACCGGACTATGTAGCGTCTAAAATAACCGACTTCTATATAGTTCGGTAGATCTTTCGGGGTATTCCTATGTCCCTTATACCGTTCTTCGATATTAGTCCCATGGAAGAGATGATGATCGGCACCAACCTAACAGTTTGAAGCTCCCACATTTCTTGGATTTAACGTTTCGGGTTGGTGTACTTATTTATTTTCTTAGTGTACTTTAATTCTGTATTGTGGTTACTGGAAATTGCGACATCTATCAGTAGCGCTTTCTTGTCTTTCTTGTATACAATGGTTATATCAGGTCTATTGTGTTCAACAGTCCTATCAGTTATCCACTACTAACCTGTTCGATTTCTACCAGTGGCAGTGATTTATACAGATAGTAAGGTTCACTGCTATCTGGCATTATTTTGTGTAGTTTCAGGAGTTCGAGGTATATTATTGCATCCACTTTGTCGTGTCTCTCCAAATATTTTGTGCCTGCTAGGTTTTCGTATCCAGTCTCCGATTGACTGTTGCACTTTCTACATTTATCCGTCATAACTTGTTCTTTTAGGACATATTTTTGGTAGCTTCTGGTGCTTACAACCTGTTCTTGTATAGCGACCATAAATTCTTCTATTTCGGGATAAAGTGTTCCGCTCAGCAGCCATCCGAGAGATGCATCCTTACCGATGTATTCCTTCTCTAAGTTGTAGTGCTAACGTCCATGCCACTCTTTGGATGCCCATTGTGTGATTTTGTCTTGGTTGGTGGTCATATTTGGAAAGCGTAAGTGGTTCCTCTGACTTAGATTTAGAGGGGTATATTCTATGTCAGATTTTATAACAACTCTATGCAGGTTGGATTGTGTATTGTAGAAGTAATTACTGAGGCCCTCAATCTGGGTATTGCTTACTATTACTGCATTCATGATACCTCACTCACCTAGTTCCCTAGGGAGTGACACTCGCTTTTTTGAGGCTCTAGGGTGGTGCATATTGCGTTTGGTCAACATAACTCTAACCTTTTTCTTTACATCTTCCAGATCTGTGTGGCTCCATTTATCAATCCCGAAGGAGGGTACTCCTTCTCTGGTACTCCACTGGAATGGCATAGGTATTAATAACCTTTGTTACATTAGATGTGTTTAACTTAGTTATGAGGATATTCCGCAGTCCTCTTTTAAATTGTTCGGTAAGTGTCCCCTTAATCTGCTTGTGTTTTATTTTGTTCGTTTGGAGAATACCTAGATATTTGTAGGGGTCTTCTCTCATAGATGTTAATGTCTCCTCATCCAATCTCGCTTCGGGAGCATTCTTTAGTTTACCTCTGTCGATGGTAACAGTTTGGCATTTGCTAATTCCGAAAGTCATACCTATGTCGGAGCTCATTTTGTGAATCAATTTAAGGTGATTCTTGTTGGCATCATATAACTTTTAGCCTCATTCGTTGTTTTGATGGTAAATCCATACTTTGTTTGTCTAAGCGCATTAGATGGGGGGGTCAGAGCTAGACAAATCCACAGAGCGCTGAAGGAACCACCTCTTCTAATCGTAATCTCTTTGGATCTGATGTTAGTATCACCAGATCTTATGGACAGCCTCGTACACCACGTCGTCATTGTACTTTGCAGGAACCTTATCGTGCGGTCATCGATGCCATATATATCTCACACCTGTAGCAGCCAGTCAATGGGGGATAGAATCAAAGGCCTTTTGATAATCTATATATGCCATATAGAGATTTCTATTTTTCTTTCTCGCTCTTTGCTCCAGTATTTCCAAATCAATTATTATCTGCTCTTTACAGCCTAGAGCTCTTCTTCTGCATCCTTTTTGCTCTTCTGTTGAAATATTATTGGTTTCCAGATATGTGTATACTTTATTGGTTATTCCTGCTGACAGTATTTTGTAAAGTGTAGGCAGAGACGTGATAGGTCTTTACTTGGAAGGGTCTTGGGTCTTGTTACTTTTAGATAGAAGGTGGGTGTGGCTTTAAATAAGAAACTGAGGCACTAATATATGTCTAATTATTATTATTATTATGTATGAATATTCGTCGTGGCGTTCCTGGGGCTCCAAGACACCCAGGGCGTTACGCGAAAGGCCTAGTCGTAGCGAAGACCACTCCTTGCGTCCGCTCGGTCGGTGATCTTCGGCCAAATTCAGTTGCCTCAATAGACGAAGAGACCTAAGGACTACTGCTTTCTGCATCTTCATCGCTAGTTGTTTTGATGATTCTCGACAAGCTGGCATATTCTGCAGTTCTGTTCGCATCGAATCCTTGATTCCTCCTATAACACTGACAATTAGGACCACCATCCTTACCCTACATTCGCGGCACGCTTTTCTCGTTCCTTAATGAGAATGTTGGTTCCCGCCGATGTCCAACAGTACTATGTAAGCCTAGAGCCTGATTGTTGTGGGAAAAGCGTAATTCCAATAAAGGTGGCAGTTGTCATTTTTCACTACAGCTTCAATTTCGTCTGGGGCGTATAGCAGAACTGTAGTGATGTCTCAGATGGTAGTAGAGAACTTGCAATGCAGCGTTAACTAGACACGGCATGCACGGGATAAGCGGATAAGAGAATTATTAATGTTTTTGGGTGTCGGTGACATGTCCTGCATTTAAACTGAGCACGGTACACGAGAGTGTTGACGACGCCATCCTGGTCAGCCAATAAGTCTAATTATCATCATTATTATTATTATGATTTATATAATAATTTGCCCCAATTAGTGATGAGCAAATGCAAGACCAAGACCGGGTTAGTCTTGGCCTTGGTCTTGCATACATGGTCTTGGTCTTGGTCTTGCAGGGTCCAGTCTTGGTCTTGGTCTTGCTGCAAGACTCATGCAAGTCTTGCACTTTTTTGGTAGATTTTACTGAAGACGATTTACAAAGAAAATTGAAAAAGTTTTTCAAGTCCTTTAAAGTAAATAAAGGTTTAAAGAAAGGAATAGTATTTGCCAGTAAGAAATTTTTGGTTTTTCAATATTAAGTTCCGCAACGACAAATTTTAACTAGTAAATCAGGATTTTTTTTTAAATAGAAATACTCAAAAACCATTTCGAGTTAAGGAATTACTTGTTTAAGTTTGTCTCTGTGTAATATTTATTTATTTATTTATTTATTTATTTATTATTTACGTGAGATACATTTTACAGAGTACACATATTACTAAAGCTAATGATTTAAGCCTAGATCCTATACAACTACTTAAACATGTGTACCACTATGAGAATACAGCTAACTTAGCCGCCCGTTTAAATTTATTAACAGTAGAAAAATTAAAATAATCAAGCTCAGCACAATATTTATTGACATTGGTAGAGATTCTATTGACTGGACAATGAAGTAAATAAGACGTTCTACAGTAAGGAACATGTAGAAGGGCTTGACCACGAGTGTGGCGAGCCGGAACGTGAATATTAAAGGTTGCAAGGCATTCAGGGCTCTTTATGGTGTTATTTAAAACCTTGTATGCAAAGCACACATCGTAATACACCCTTCTACCTGTTAACGTACTTAAATTAAGATAAGACATAGTCAGATCGCTGGTGAGAGCCATACCCGACCTTGAAAGAGTGTGACTGCAAAATTTCAGAAATTTGCTCTGTCTGTATGCTGTTTAACCTGTCAACATGTATTTGGTTGTAAGGACACCAAACAATACTACAAAACTCGAGTATAGACCTAACAAACGATACATACAATGTCTTAAGTGCGAACACATTCCTAAAATCCTTACATGTTTTCCTAACAAATCCCAGCATGCGGTTAGCCCTATCAATGATGTTATCAAAGTGAGAGTGGAAGGACAGTTCAGTATCTAGATAAACACCCAAGTCTTTGATGACACTAACCTCTTCAAGAATAATATTGTTGATGGAGTACTGAGCCGGCTGCCTAGTTAATTGCCGGCTAAATCTCATAAATTTGCATTTATCTGCATTCAAGGTCATGTCATTCGCCTGGCACCATGCGAAGACAATATCAATGTCTCTTTGGAGTTTTAACATGTCATTGAAATGTTCAATTCTGGAAAAAAGTTTCAGGTCGTCCGCAAACATTAAGAATTCGCACGTGAGCAAAGTACCGAGGTCATTTATGAACAGAATAAATAAGAGGGGGCCAAGATGAGAACCTTGGGGAACCCCGGATGTTACAGCAAAGGGATTGGACAAATGACCATCAATTTTGACTTGTTGCCACCTGTCAGACAGATAGGAAGCCATCCAGCTCAGTAGGATACCAGAAAAACCATAATGAGAAAGCTTCGACAGTAGCAAAGAGTGGTTGACCTTGTCGAAGGCCTTGCTGAAATCTGTGTATATGGCATGTGTTTCAAGCCCTTTATTAAAATTTTGAAAGATGGTATTAGCAAATAGATATAGGTTTGTATCAACTGAGCGACCAAGGGTGAAGCCATGCTGTCTAGATAATATCTTTTCTTGGAAATGGGCCGATAATACTGCAATGACGCATTGTTCAAAGACTTTTGGGATTGCTGACAATATACTTATTGGTCTGTAGTTTTCGACATTGTTCCTCGCACCCCCCTTATGAATAGGGGCAATGTACGAAACCTTCCAGACCGCGGGAAAAGAGCCAGACTTTAGAGACTGGTTAAATATGAGATACAAAGGGTGGTAGAGAGTATGGGAGCAGAACCTCAGAACTCTGTTGGGGATGCCATCAGGGCCCTTGCCCTTATTCAGATCAAGGGAATGTAATGCTCTTTCGATTTCAACGGCACTAACATTGATTACAGCAAGGTTGTCATGTGTACTTACTGCCTCACCTAGACCGGTATTCCGCTGTGGATTATACACAGAGGAAAAAAACTCCGCAAACAAGTTTGCTATATCATTGCCCTGGTCAGCTGTAGCATCTTCAAGATGCATAACTTGAGGCACAGTACCAGAGCCTGATCTAGAGTGAACAAAGTTCCAAAAGTTCTTAGGATCATTATTTATGGAATTCTCAGCTCTACTTGTAAAGAGTTCAAAGCAATGCTTGGACAGCTGTTGACATTGCCTCCGAAGGTGGCTGAAGTGGTTATAGTCCGTCAGAGTCTGTTTATATGTTTTGTGCGCAATTTTCTTTTGAAAAATCAAACCTTTAAGTTCCTTAGAAAACCACTGTGGAAAGTTAACGGACGGCCTAAAAACCTTCACAGGGACAAATCGATCAAAACAAGAAAATAAAATTGAATAGAAATTTTGAACTGTGTCCGCTATATTATCCTCTATAACAGACTGCCAATTAAAGCTTAGGAAGTAATTATTAATTAAATCATAATCAGCATTCTTGAAGTCATAGTAAGGACATACATTTGGTTTTAGATTAATAGAGCAATTACTGAGAAATGATATGTCAAGAGGTGGATGAAAGGTGTCAGGGTTTACCAATCCAGTATTCCTTACTATGGCCTCAAGAGCAAAATTTGCAAAGCAAAGATCTAGAACATTATTCTTACTGTTAACTATACCGTTGTACTGAGTTAAACCCAGGGAAGCAAAAACATCGCACAGTAAGATGTCCTTTTGATGCTTAACATTAGAGGGCGACAAACCTAGTAAGTTGTCGGTCCGACGCCACACTATGTCCGAGAGGTTGTAGTCACCCACCACAATGACACGCGCGAACAGCTCACAAGCAGTTGAAGCTGACCGAAGGTGGGCCTCGTAGATTGACACGTCCATAAGAGGGGGAATGTAAACGCAACCCATGCAGTATGTGGCATTCCCAATGGACACAGACACCCATATTTCTTCGACGGCGCTGTTGCCAAATCCTAAAAGAATGGATTTAAAGGATTTCTTTACTGCAATGAGCACTCCACCACCGTGACTTTTAGTACTGTTTGTAGAGTTTCTGTCAGTTCTATATATGATGTAACGAGAGTCCAGAAGTTCAGCATCATTAATTGTGGGATCAAGCCAAGTCTCAGTTAAGGTTATTACAGAATATGATTCGGTTTGAGCAGAGCAGAATAGGTCTTTCAGCTTGGTTTTTAGCCCTCTTGCATTTTGGTAAAATATAGTGAAAGGTACTAACGGTTGAGCTGCGCTGCTTGTCTTGGCTGAAAATTCTGAGACGCAGGCACATTACGTGGAAGGCGGGGGCGAAACTCTTTAACAGCGGTGCCTTCGGGCCAAAGGCCAGGTTCCAGCAATCCTTTCAGGATAGACTCTTTAACGCCAATCTTGAAGGAGGCCACATCCTCATTTTTATCAAGTATATGGCACTTCACATCACTTATGCAGAGTTTGGTTTGCACATAATCAATAACTTGCTCTGGGGTGGTACAGGGGTTGCATCTGCCCAGGTACAACCATTGTCTTCTCTCTCCGGCAGTTAGGTTCGTATTGGTAAGACCAGTGCCAATAACCAGTTATTTGTCGCTATGTTTTGGGTGAGGCACAGAGGAATTACTTGAATTTATCCCTGGGTTACGATGATTGCCTGAGTGACCGGCAAGCTGTTTGTTATTACTGTTCAATAATGCTGATCGCTGTTGAGCAGGATTATCAGCACTAACGCTAGACCTCCTGTGCTCTGCCACAATGTCAGAACCTGCAAGGAGTAAATTTGATGGAGTTCCTGTGACAAGGGTTTTCAGAGCTTTTATCTCATCCTCCAACGTACCAATCCTGCTCATGAGACCCCTATTCGCAAGTTTCAGCTCGACAATTCTTTTATTGTGAACCAGGATATCAGCAGTTGAGTTGGTTGCAGCCGTATTTGAGTCCTTGGGGTGTTTTTTGAGGTCCGAGGTAAATTTAGCAACAGCATGGATATCATTTCTAAGCGTTTTTTGTAGCTGATCACTAGTTTCAGCAATTTCAGTTTTGATCAGCGAAAGTTCAGTAAACAGATCATTATTCAGTTTCGCAATTTCTTTATGCAGCAGTGAAGTAAATGATGCCGTAATTTTGCTACTAAGGGCATCAAGATCAAGATTATGAGGCTGAGTACTGCTGAGAGTTGAAGGATCCTTCTTATATTCAGTAATGGGTATAGCGCATGCGTCGCAGGCGAAGATCATGATTCTCGACTTCATCTGCGTGACCTGAGCCTCGGATGTTGAGAGCTTTGAGCACGATGTGCAGAAAGCTAAGTTGCAAAAATCACAATTTATTTTGTATTTGATTTCCTTTTCAGTCAGCGAGCTTTTACACCTTGAGCAGGACATGCTACCTTCCTTGCTTACTGAATTATAGCACAGGCCAAGCACGAAAAAACCCAAAATTCGCTGAACCTAACGTTGTTTACAAAATTCAAAATTCCAAATCGCCGAACTCGTTGGCCCAGGAATGCAGACTAATCTGAGCGCAAAAAAATTGTTTATGTTTGTGTTTATCAGTATCGACCTTCTATTGTTGAAACATCCTGTGTATTTACAGTGATAAATTGCGGCGTTAACACAAAAACTATTTTATTTAAACGTGCATTTAAGTTTTTAATACATGGTTGCTCATAATTTAGTTAAAATATAAATATCTATATTTGTTGATAATCTGATGCAGTTATTCTGACAATATTTTGTAGAATATTTACCAATAATAAAATTTCATAAGTTTGAAAATAATATAAATCAGTCACTGGATTTTACGTCCTTCTACAAAAATCGATTCTAAGTAGGCCCGTTAGCTGGGCTTTGAAATAAACCAAAATTATTATTGCTCAATGAAGAACTGCACTTCAGCTTTATGCATTTCTCAGCAAATGACAAATTCGCTAACAATTTTACCTACTCGAGTGTGGTAAAGTGTACTTTTCTTCACTCATTATAGGATTGGTAACTTGAAAACTATAAGTGCTAGAAAATAGGTTTAATGGAAAAAGTTGTATGCTATTTCTTTAATGCTGCTTTAATAAGGATTCTTTTTTTTTGCTGTCGAAATATTTTCAAAAAACCAGTAAAGATAGTGGCCAAAATGTATAATTTAAGTGGTGTTTGTAGGATTATTGGTCGGGTATCGAGAAAACCAATTATTATTTCTTGCCAACGTTTCGAATTATATTAACTCATCATCGGGGCTCTGTTAAGAGGAGCTACTTTTAGAATATATAGTTCAATCTTACAATTTGATAAAAAATAACAAACAAGAGCCTTAAGGCCAGCTCCAATGTGAGATGCACTTTGTTTAATAAAATAGAATACAACACACAAACCAAAGAAAAAACCGGTTAACGAAATTAAATAACAGAAAGGGTTTCTAATGAAAAAATATGTAATGCATCTATCTGTATCTCATAGAAATCAGTATTTTTTGTTAAAAGAAAAACAACAATTCATGAAAGTTACCAAAATAATTGTGCTTTTCTTTCCTAGACTTAACATTCATATCTCATAACAGGATTAAAATAGATAATATTGCGGATTACAATGCACATTATACAAACAACAAAGAACAATTAAAAAACAACAACCAAATTACACAGCGTAATACAAGGACGACTGCTGCACTCTGTACTATATATATTTTGTCGAAAACTTACAGTAGGTACAAACAAAAACTTAAAAATTAAATAAAATCAGCCGTTTTTAAAATACAATTTTTTGGCTTTTTGAAAACATGTCGAAAATGAAAAAGATAAATAAAGTTCATTATTATGAATTATAAATTCATTAAGATTAATTCATTCAGAATTGAACTAGCAATTAAATAATGTTTTCAATTTAACCAATTTTCTATCTCTTATAGTTTTCAAGATCTAAAAAGACATTGCTATCTTTTTCGGACACACTTTATGTGAGGAACCCAGGATGATGCTTCAATTTATCACTTTATAACATCAGAATATGCGTATTATTATACCCTCCAAAGGGCTTACTGGCCAAAAACATATCCAAAAATAAGTCACTATCTCCCGGTCTATATGCAAGAACGTTTGGAGACATTTGTGTAATTTGTTTAAAATCCAAATTAGATTTTTGTAATTATGAGTATAATTTTCTTTAATAATGTTACTGCTATTTTTGCTTGAATGCATTCTTATTCACTTACATACAATGCGGCGTGTCAAATAATGAATACGTTCTAACTTTCCCTGAATGCATCTCACATTGGAGCTGGTCTTGATCTTGCTTTTTCTGCAAGACCAAGACCAAGACCACTCTCGCTCATCACTACCCCCAATGTAATATGTTGAAGTTTTCTTATATTTTGCGTAGATTTACCGAATACTGCATTATTTAATAATTTGGAAAAATGCACCCCAAGCTCATTGGTTTGTTGCCCTTTCATTATGATTTTTTTTAGACATTTTAGTTATCAGATTTTTAAATTGTTTAAATAGTTGCATTTTTGTTAGATGCGTAATAAGGAAGATATTAAATAAAAATTCATCATTTTCAACCTTTTCGTATTCTACTAAAAGATCTTTGGCATTTGCATTGGCACAATTGTTCAAGTGGTTTATTAAAAATTAAGGACACCTTACTGCATCCGCGATACTCTGATACTTTGGGGACCGATACATTCGTTTGTCGATCCACCGAATTTCCGAATACGTAATCAAAATAATATTTCATCGGAAACTATCTCCCATTACGAAACGGGGGCCCGATTTAATTTGTATCTCTGTATCGATCGTCGTGATTTATCATTTCGGGAACGGCCGGGCAATATCTGTCAAAACAAAAATATTTCAGCCTGATATATTAATGTATTGTTTGTATTATTATAATATATCTATATACACGTACTTCATGTTCGTAATGTAATAATTATTTATAAATTTAATTTGCTGTTGTGATGATCGTCCGCTTCTGTTCAACGAATATCGACTTTGTGCAAATAGTTTCATTACTCGATATTAATATGGGAGGTTGTGTATAGGGAAATATTTTAATTTATTTATCCAACCAAATCTGACTAACCCAACTAGCAATACCTGCCTTAATTAAAACTATTGTTACTTCAAATTTCAAATCTTTGGGTGGATCTTATCAGATATAGAACAGACAAAGCACAGGTGTGATTTAAAGGTCCAAAATTTGAAAAGTTAGCTTTATTTCAAATTGAGTAGAGGCTTGGCAAACAAACAATGTGATAAAAGCAACAAAACACAACCGATTCAGTATCTTTTTAGGGTAATAATAAAACTTATATAATTAGAAATACCCTATATAGACAAAAAGAGAAAATAATGTCTCAGGATGTAAATTATAGCAAACATTTAAAAAAAAAGAAGGAAATTAGAATAATCGTTTTAAGACAATTATTTTGTACTTTTATGGCTCTACTACTGAAATAACTGACTCTTTCAAATACCGAAAATAATAGAAAAAAAATAATTTAATTATTATGCCAGATGGTAATCCTAGCACAAAAGTGAAAACTGCACAATCCCCTTCCAAAACACATTTAGTGGCTTTATTTCGAGATTGGTTAAAATTTTTGATCAAATCGTCAATAAGATTGAACGTTACAAATCTGCTTGTATTTATATATTTTTTCAATTAAATATTATGAACTGAACAGAGAAGCATGTTATGGTTGTTTGTTTGTTTACTTTTCTGAATTTTAAAAATCACTGTTTTTCTTGAGTGTCTCATCAAAATTTGTTTCTGTTAGTTGTGAAACGTTGGTTTGTCATCTAATTTATCAATATCAATATAAGAATCGCACTGTTTTAGTTTTCCGCAGAAATATTGTAAAAAATCAAAATAAAACCTCAAAATGGCTGCCTCATGCTACAAGTGTTCTACAGACTGCATTTCTAAGGAGTCAAAGAATACAGGAGATGTATTTGGCTGCCCATGTGACTTTTGCAGGAAGGTATTATGCAGGGGTTGCATTGGTATTAGTTCCACTGAGATACGTTTCCTGTTGTTATCTAGCCGCACCATTCCTTACCTGTGCAGTGATTGTATACCAGGGATTAAAAACGCACTTAGTCTAAACAATCGCGTCACTGCCCTAGAAAAAAGTGAAGTTAAAATTGCCATCACTCACAGAATAGATGAATTTGGGGAGCAAATCCGTGTGGTGAGCGTTGAAGTTAAGAGCTTAAAGACTGTTTTTGATGACATAAAAAGGGATCTTAGCATCATCTACTGCTTCTGTAAAAGCTGGTGAAAGTAGATACAGCGCAGCAGTTGTCCATGGCATGGTCCTTCGTGAAGCGTCAGAGAGGCAGATGAAGTCCTGTAATTTAATGTTGTTAAATGTTCCTGAGGACAATGGAGTGGATGATTTGTTTAGGGCAAAGGGTTTATTAACAGATCTTATTGATTAACCCATAAATGTTGTCAGTGGAATGAGAATTGGAAAGCGTAACAAGAATGGCCATTGAGTCTACTGAAATGGTGCACAGGGTGTTGAAAAGACCGAAGCCTAAAAATATTCTTGTAGGCTGACCTTACGACAAAGCAGCGTTCTGAAGTAAATGCTCTTAAAAACGAGCTGAAGGAAAGACAGCGGAATAATGAACCTGACTTTATTCTACGGTATGTGAATGGTACTCCTAAACTCGTTAAAAAAACTAAATAGGCCTCTCGAAAACAATTTATCTATCACTTCGTCTATGTTGATAAATTTCCAGAATGTTAGGTGCCTGCGCACAAAGCTTCATCTTCTTTTTGAGAATGCTTCAGTGGCGACCCCCTCAGCACACAAAATAAAATTGAATCCATTCAGGTACTATCTAATCTATGTTCCTACCATAACTTTTTCCAGATAAACACGGTCAGAAATGTTAACGATGGTTGTTTGGATTTAGTGTTTTTGCAAGATAGAGACATTATGGCAGTTTAGACCGAAAATGCTCTACTGTCAATATACCTTTATCATCCACCACTCTCCTTTTCCATACAATGTAGGTAAATCTGTTCATTATAACGAATCTGGTCTCAAGGGCGATGGCTTCTATAGGGACTTTCAATCAATGGACGTGAATGCAGTGATTGATTTTTTATCCCAGTTAACCCACAAGTTATTTAATAACAAATCACTTGATGATATGGTTAATGTATTTTATGATATTGTTTACTTAACAGTTGATAATTTTGTTCCATTAAAAAAATCAGCTAAGAGATTTCCTATTTGGTTTTCCCAAGAACTTAAAGAAATAATAATTGAAAAAGAAAAAACACATAAGAAATATCTTAAATCTGGGTTTTATTCTGATTACAATACATTTTCTATTTTAAGAACGAAATGTAAATCTTAAAAAAAACAATGTTACCAGAATTATACAGCTTTAACTGAATCGTATCTTAGAAACAATGTTAAAAATTTTTGGAAGTTTGTTAATGGCGAAAAGGAAAAAAATCTATATACCGTCGGTTATGCACTTTGGTGATGTAAGTTATTCTGTTGGATAGGATATTGTCAATTTGTTAGCAGAATACTTCTCAAGAATGTATAGTGACAGAGACTGTGTCTTGGAAGACTCATTATCTTTTGTGGACACAAATCCTTCCCTGTTTAATATGCCAATCTCCTCAAATTATAAACTTAAAGCTGGAACTTTTCCATCCTATTGGAAATCAAGTTTCATAACTTCCATACTAAAATCAGGTTGTAATTCTCTACTGAATTAAACCGCTCTACTGAATTAAACTTGCTTACATTTACAGTTTTTCTCTTGGAATCATTGGAAGAATGTTCACATGTACAGGCTGTATATACAGATTTCACTAAAGCTGTCGATAGAGAAAACCATAAAATCGTTATCAAAACACTTTAGGGAGAGCTTTTAGAATGGTTAATGTCATACCTAACAGATAGAACACAAATTGTACGCATCCAGAGCTCTTCAATATTTATGTAATTTTTGCTGATGATCTAAAATTCTACATGAAAATCCAGAACCAGGATGATTGCCACAAACTTCAATCTGACTTGAATTGCTTGTCTCAGTGGTGCGATCTCAATGGAATGGAACTGAATATTGACAAATGCCATTTGATGATCTTCAGCCGCGGAAGAAGTCCCATCCATCAGGTTATAACATAAACGGCTCACCACTATTGCTGGCATCGCAAGTAAATGATCTGGAAGTGTTGTTTGACGGTCACTTATCTTACGCACATCATTTATCATCAGTGGTATCTAGATCATTACAAATTTTGGACTTTATCAAACGTTGCACTAAGGATTTCCTAAGTATTCTTTCCCTCAAACTACTATTCTGTTCCCTAGTGCGACCACATTTGGATTATTGTTCTTGTATTTGGTCTCCTTCTTATAATATCCACATACTTGCCATTGAAAGAGTGCAGCATAAGTTTTTGAGGTACACAGCATTTAAGGGACAACATAGACTTGAAAACGTTATTTACTCAGAATTGGAGTATTCTCTTCAGATTACATCCCTTCAGATTCGTCGTATGCACAGAGATCTAACTATGTTCTATAATTTATCGCCAAACCAAACTGAACAAATCTTTTCAATTTAATTCCCATCGCACTAACTATGGACATAACTCGTTTTTGGCTAGATCAGCTAGACTAGCAAATAATTATTCAACCCAAAAATTTTAAAGAAAGAACTAAAAGACAGTCTGCAACAAGCAGGACTTTCCTTTTTTCTACTACTATATTATTTCTTGACCTAATAATCTTGATTCCCTATACATTTGAGTTGTTATTATTACACTTGTACTGCATTTTTACTCTTTATTAACTATCTGAGTAATTTAAGAAAAAGTTACGTTTGTGATACTTTGGTTAGAATTTAGGATTAACTTTTAAATTCTTTGTAAATTTCCTTTATATTGGGCAATATCCGTTGAAAAATATAAATAAATAAATAGGCTTATTTATGTATTCATCGTGACTTACAGTGTATTTGTGTAAAATGTTATTCTATGAATTAATAAGTTATTTTTGTATATGTCTTGAACTTCAAAATTGACATTACTAAATAAATTTTCCAAATTAGTCCTCTATGGGTAATAAATACCTGCGCTCAATAATAACTAGTGAATCGTACATTGCCCAATTATGTGTACATAATATTATGCAAATGCTGAAACGTCCGATTTAAATATAATTTCTTCCTTGAAATTTGTACTCTATATGACATTATATCAGCAAGCAGTCGACTTAATCAAATGTAAACACCCTATTATATTTAAGATGAAGGTGCTGCATGCTTATCGACAATTCATTCTTTATGTTCACGTGAAATTTTCCAAATTTTCAGCCGACTTCCTAAAGGGCAAGTCCATTCAACATTAGTTTATTTCTATTTTTCATGCAAAATTGTAAATTTTCGTTCCTGCCATAAATTTGTCTCATTTTTCATTGTTCTCTAAATACAGTTTGTTGTTCAGTTCTTGTTATAAATATTGAGACTTTCTGTTGACATTATAATATTTTTTTATCAGTTTGTGATGTTTTCATAAAGCTTTCTAAAAAGCGAAAGTGCTACTGGCTAATAGAAAAACGATGTTGCTGGACGTTACAGCGTTAGCTTTAGGGAGTTCTTAGAATATATTTTTATACGTAATAAGGCATATTCTAAGAACATTCCAAAGTTACCTTTCAATTTTGAGATTTACAAGAGCTTCTCTAAGGTCACCTCAATTTAAATTACCATAATTGTCAATAACAATTGGAGAATCGTACATTGCTTCATTGTGAAATATATGAAAATATGTGAAAGTAAACCGATTAAAAAGATTTGTATATGTTTATATGAATTCATATACTGAAATAGAGCAAGTATTATTATCTCGAAAGAAATGTAGTCGATCTAATCTTGTTTGAACTAAGGTACGTATTTGTATATTTATTTAAGACTTTGTTTCATTTACATTTTTTATTATCTTTTTAATTCCTTTATTATTTGGTTTCATCGGTGTCCTTAGAAAAAAAAGATAAGAAAACAGATATTTAGACATGGTTTTTTTAATAATCCATTAGAACAAATGTCGTGGGAAAATTGTCTAAAAAGCTGAGTGTCTGTCTAAAAAGCTCTCTCGAAAGACAGCTTGCCGACTTGGGCTAACAGCCCCTCAATACAGCCCCTTAACGGTCTGTCTAAAAATTGTCTCGACAGACAGCTTGCCGACTTGGGTCTAACAACCCCTCAATACAGCCCCTCATGAGGCGCTGTATTGAGGGGCTGTCACCCCAAGTCGGCAAGCTGTCTTTCAAGATAGCTTTTTATACAGTCAGACAGCTTTTTAGAGAATTTTCCTACGGTCATCAACATTTTCCCACGCCCGAGTGCCGCCCTACCCACTTAGTGGCTTTGAGACAGTTTAAATTCTTATTTTTCAATGAATACTAGGGAACCAGACAACATTTCATGAATTAAATCCTAAAATGGACAATAATACTCCTTTCTAAATTAAAAAATAATATACAAGCCCACAAATGTTTACGTCATTGTATAATTTGATTACAAGATGGCGCTAGGTATTTAGATATCTCGCATGTTTATCACTAGCACCGATATGGCAACGCTGCCGCAGGAGGCCTGTGTACGCGGCACTACAACAAGAATGGATACCATAGTTTTTTTTTACTAAAAAGATAATAATGGTCCTAATTTATAATTGATCAAGGGATAAATACAGGGTGTTATTTAAGTACGTTGCCAAATCTCAGGAGGTGAAAAGTTTATGTCAATATAGGTCCGGAAATGCCTTGTTTTCAAAACACAGGGTGTTCGTTTAAAAACAAAACGGTACTGTACGCCACTGACTTCTTCCTGATTTTGGTGCTTTTTTCAGATTGGGCAACTAAAAATACAACTTTTGTCTCTGCAATTATTTTTATATCTTGCTTACTTTATTTACTATATCACAAAAATTTGATTTTTTATGTTTTTTTTTCAAAAACTAAGCTAGAAACGAAGATAATACAAGGGGTAACAAAGTTGCATTTTCAGTTGGTAAACTAAAAAAAATATAGAATTTTCAAAAAGTGAGTGGCGTACAGTTTTTTTCAAAAATATCCAGCGAGCAAGATTGACTTCCGGGACGCCACTGGACTAAATAATAATTAATCTAATTAGAGCTAAATTAGCCCCTTGCTACAGTAAGTACTACTGCCAAATTTTAACAAAATCGAACAAAAGATTACTAAAATTTTAACAAAAAAAACGATTTTTCTTCAAAGTTTAACATCCTGTATCTTGAAAACAATGCAGGTTTATGTAACCCTTTTGTCTTAAAATCACTCAAAGAGTTACCTCGCGGAGTTTGGCCACGTACTTAAATAACACCCTGTATACTGCATAACGGTTTTTAGGAGAGTTTGAATTCATATATTTGCTAAGACATTATATAAAAATATATTGAAGAATTTACATTTATCTGTCAAAAACTTATTAAAATTATGCTTAAATAAATAGAGAAAATGTCGTAAAAGGGACTAAAGTATAAAAGCTCACAAATGTTTTTATGACGTTATTGTACCCTGGACCACAAGATGGCGCTAGAACTCTATATATCTGGCATGTTTGTTCCTAGCGCCAATATGGCACTACAAGCAAGGATAGATACCAAAGCTGCAGTTTTTTAAATTAAAAAGTTTATTGTCCTAATTTATGATTGATAAAGGGATGCATAATGATTTTTAGGAGAGTTTGAACACATATATTTGCTAAGACATAAGATACAAATATGTTTGTAAGAACATGTCAAAAATGTATTAAATTTATACGTAAATAAATAGAGAAAATGTCGCGAAAGTGATAAACCATTAATACTGTTTCAATCAGAATCATTTTCTAAAATAAGAGTCAAATATTACCTATGGTTGTCACTAGCTTTGATATGGCAACGCTGATGCAGGAGTCCTATATAAGCACACATTGACAACTTGGTTTATTTATTTGAAAATTAGAACAATAGTGGCCAATTTATTATTGAAATAAGCTAACGGTTTAGGGATAGCTTAAATTCATATTTTTTAGTGACTAATAGAAACACGTTATAAAGCTATCAAAATTATACTGCAATAAATCAGAATATAGAAGGTGATTAATTTCAGACTGCTTTTTGAAATACGAGCCCTTAAATGCTTACTATGACGTCATACTACAGTTTGGCCATCAGATGGCGCTAGGTCTCTAGAAATCACTAGCGCCGATATGGCAACGTTGGAAAATAGAAAGGTAAATGTTCCGATTTTTTGTTAATCAAGGAATTGCACGACTTTTCCTTAATTTTACTGCATAAGGGTCTTTGATAATGAGTTCCAATTCATATTTTTGCCAGGATATATTTACCTGTTACAAATGTATTATAATTATATTGCAATAAATACACGAAAGTGATGAATCATTCACGTGGTTTCAATCAGAATAACTTTTTAAATTGAGAATTAATATCAATTCGTACTAGTTTGCATTTCTTATGACGTCATACTACAGCTTAACCATAAGATGGCGTTAGGTTTCTAGATGTTGCCTATGGTTGTCAGCACTGATATGGCAACGCTGACGTAGGGGTCCTATTTACAAGCCATTCGAAGCACACATTGTCAACTTAGTTTATTTATTTGGACATTAGAAAGATAGTGGTCAATTTGTTATCGAAAAAGGAAAACGCATGAATTTTCAGATATGGCAATTAGTAGTTTTGGGTTAGTTTAAATTCATATTTTTTACTGAATAATAAATAGACACCAGCCATAAAGCTATCAAAACTGTTCTGAAATAAATAAAAAAATGGAAGGTCAGTAATTATAATTTTAAGGCTATTAGTATGTATGACGGCATACTACAGTTTGATCATAAGATGGCGCTAGGTCTCTAGCACGGAAATGGCAGCGCTGGAAACTATAAAGGCAGTTGTCCTAATTTTCCCTAAGAATACTGCATACGAATTAAGACATATTTATCTATTCCAAATCTATTAAAACTACATTGAAATGAATACACGAAAGTGATTAATCATTCACGTGATTCCACTCAAAAAATCTTTTTAAAATGACAATGAATGTAAGTTTCCACAATGTTTACTTATTTGACGTCATACTACAGTGTCACCATAAGATGGCGTTAGGCCTCTAATTGTTGCCTATGAGTGATATGGCAACGTTGGCGCAGGGGTCCTGTGGCACGAGAAATAAGTTTGTGTCTCATTTGCTATAATTATTAGTGAACGAAAGTATATTTTATACTTTCTTATTCTAGTCTCTTAAAATAATAAATCCGACCGAGACCGTAAACCGCAAAACTCCCGTCGCTCCCCTTTGAATTCGCAATCCGAGCCGAGAGTAATATAATATAATAGCTACAAAATCTGCTACCGAAAACTGAGCTTAGAGGCAAAATTTAAGATTCATAGAATAAAATATGAGACGAGATAAAATATTCATCCAGTGTGCCTTGACTTTGTTGGCGTAAAACGACATGGTGTAGAATAAACAAAGGCTCGGGGGTGGCCGGGATGCGGAAATAGTTGAAAGTCGACACTTGTCTCGGGCGCCGCCATTTTGACTGTTTTTAGCCGGGAGGGGGTGGAGTAATCTTTGTGACAGTTATGATAGCGAATAACGTGACGACTTCCCGTTGTTGTCTTAATATTATTTACTTTGTACAAAATTGACTCAATGGGTAAATATTAATCACAAGCGAGGTAAGCATCTGTAATTTAGTGCGTAATGAACTTAACAATGTATTTTTTGTAGAAGGTCTATCAGTGTTGAAGAATGTACAGAATAGAAGAGTTGTACTAAATATTGTACATATTGTTTCCTTTATATCGATCGATTACTACAAATGAGTTTTAACTCGAAATTTCTGCAATAAAGTACACTATAGTTAAAGAGTATTATTTAAGTAGAGAAATGGGCCAAGTGTAGCGACAAAATAGATTCATTTTACCTTGTCTATAGTAACCACTGTTCAACCAAAACCGGTGTAATACTTGCACGAGATTAAAAGGAAACTTATTTTGACATTAACAACAAAGTGTCAATTGTCAAACTGACGTTTGAAGTATAAGAGTGACATTCACTTCAAAATTCAATTGGTTTTCGCTTTCAAAAGATGGCAGCACAGTATTATTTCCATTAGAAGTCAATTGCGGTTCTTTTCTATAAGTAATTTACATTTGGGTCAGTTTGGGTTAGTTTCTTTTTGGCAAAACCGATAGTAGAATCTCACTACTATTACTATTTTCTTGGGAGAGCTATTTCTTTGATTTACTTTCTTTGGCTTCCACCTTTTTTATGGTATTTTTTTGGACTTTTTTCTTTAACTCATGCCTTTGCTTCTTAGTTAACTCCATTCTTTTCTGAGCCTCTTCTTTCATATTTTTCAACTTAGCCTTTTTATTTGTTTCGTTGATTGTCACTTATTATGCCTTCCTTAAGTTATAAAAAAACATTATCGTCCCCAGGCAGAAATATCTTAAAAAGGGACGGTACTGACGGAGACGGTAATGACGTTTTTACATGTTATTTCGGGCCAATTAAATTGAGGTTATGTGCTGGCATTTATAAGGCTTACAAGAGTAATTTGGACTATTTTTACCATTTTATGCGGGTTAGCAAAGCACTTTATTCCTATTAAACTTTGCTTAAGGAATAGGGACCGTAATTACACCAAAATGTAAAAAAAACGCCTTTTTAGATGCTCACCACACAACAGCAACTCTTCGACTGCCAAAGATCAACTAAAGAGGGATGACGGTGAGATCTGACAGCAGAAAATCGTATTGGAAGAAGGCGGGATGGTAATGACGTGCAAAAGTCTGGACACACTTTCAATAATGAATAGCCAATTATTAGCGTAAGATATTAACAAATTTCGACCTTTAATAGTGTATCACACCATTTACAAGTGTAAAGAAACAACAAATAAAGTGTTTGATAATAATGCAGAACATAACAATGGATTTAGAGGGTAGGGACAGGAGACGGTAATGACATTTTGCCTATTCTTCTCTATTTTAGAAGCATTTGTTACAAAAGGATCGGTATATTTTAATCCAACCTCCGTTGGAAAGACAGTATCAATTAAAAAATATTTATTATTTTTTAATCATATTTTTGAAGTGCTATGAATATTTTGAAATTGATATAGCAATTTCAGATATTCAGGGTTTATAGATTCATTTCTTGCCTAATGACTGGAGATGATCGAAATTTGCTATGCCACTTTGTTTATTTTTGATCACAAATAGATTATGGTGGTAATCAAAATAGCTTTGAATTATACTACATAAAACGAGACAAAAAGATGTTAAGGTAGGACTTTTCAAATTTTGTTCAGTTTATTTATAGAAGGTTATCTAGTCGTTTCCATAGTAACGGCCTATTATGAGAATACTCGATATAAAGGGCTCATAAATTGAATGGTTATAGATTCATTTCTTGCCTAATGACCGGAGATGATCGAAATTTGCTATGTGGCTTTGTTTATTTTTTATTACAATAAATATATTTAAAAAAAAATTAATACTATTTTTACTTTCATGCTACAATGTCTATACCTTTAAACTCGTCGAATTCAAAAAAAATCTTGATTTCCGGAGAGGTTAGTAGTCGCTGGGAGCATTGAAATATTTTTTTTAATATAGCAACGTTGCCACTTCGTGATAATTTCCTGAGCTTGACCTACAAAGTTTTTTTTTCAAGTAGAACACCTTGCAATATTTTTATTAAGCTCGACGTTGTAAATATTCCTACGAACATTTGCCTCTCTTCTGGGAAAATAAGAATAATTTTTTTTAAAATACCGCGACGTTGCCATATTGTTATAATTTTCCGACCTTTACCTACAACATTTTCTTGTTTAAACAGAGCAGTATATACAATTTTCATTTAGCTTGACGTTGAAATTATTCGTATGGAAATTCTCGTCATTTTTGACATCTGGGGACATAGAAATCCATTTTGTTTTAACAGAGCAACGTTACCATATCGTTATAATTTTGTGAGCTAAACCATGTCAAATAGAACATTTTGTATTATTTTGGTTCCCTTCATTTTTGACACAATAAGCCACTGGGTACATAAAAATATGTATGTTTTTAATAGAGCAGCGTTGTCATATCGTTATAATTTCTTGAACTTGGCCTAGAAAATTTTCTTGTTCAAATACTTTATAATATTTTAATTATTAAGCTTGACGTTGAAATTATTCGTAAGGATATTCCCTTCATTTCTGACATGATAAGCCACAATATTTTTCGAATAGAGCAACGTTGCCACATCGTCTCAATTTTCTGAGCTTGACCTATTGATCTATATAGTTTCTTTTTCATGTAGAACAGGTACTTTGTATTAATTCCCTTCTTTTCTGGCATTATAAATCATGTGGAACATAGGAACCATTTTTCATTTTTATATAGCGGCGTTGTCATATTGTCATAATTATCTGATTTTAACCTGTAAAGTTTTATTTCAGGAAGGTATTATTTTGATTTAGCTTGATGATCTTGAAATAGTATACCAAATTTACTTAAAAAGTAATTTTCTTATATAGAATTTGGGTAACTATAAAAATCGTGAAAACTGTTATAGCTTATTAACATTTTTAGGCTTTATTTTTCAGTATTTTATGTCTCGACCGTGAAAACAGCAGTTTGCTATGTCGTCTCATTCATTTGTGTTTTCTAATCCTCCAAGTGTCTGCATATCGTATTTTTTTGGCGGAAAAATATATTTTAAAAAATGTTTAGGGGAGATTCGGGTAGCACCGGACAGCGGGTATTATCGGACACGTGTCATTTTTGGTTATACTTATCTTTGCCGCTCCCATAAGATGTGCGAATGAACAATACTAACCTACCCAATAACATATCACTCTTATCTCAGATGTAAAATCGACTAGACATAATATTAGTAGTAGAGATGACCAGGAGTTCCTGAAATCCTTGAGCCTAGTATTGAGGGTATGATGTTGTCTTCAAGTGAAAAGATTAAAGTTTTCGGCGAACCTGTTCTTGACAACCGAATAGTAAGTTTGCAAGAGCATGCCTACAAACCATATGGATCCCCGGCATTTAGAAATTCCGATGAAATTCGCATACCCGTACGCTTTCAAGACCTAATTTTGGATATGTCAGAGAGTTATATTTACATTGAAGGTAAATTTATACCAAGTATTACTTGTCCAATAAAGCCCTCGCTTTCTTGTTGGATGAAATTCGCTATGAAATGGGTGGAGAACAAGTGACTGTGATTCGCAAGCCAGGAGTAACAACAAAATTAAAATCAATGACATCCTTTGGATCTACACAATTGAAAACATTGTATTCTTGATCAAAGAACAATTCGTTTTAGGCGCCACTAGTAATGTTTTTTCTGGAAAATTACCATTAAGATATTTGATGGGTTTTGCCAAAGGTACTTGCCATTCTCGTTATGTAATATACTATTTCATACACAGGTGAGGGTAAGGGCGAACTTTATCTATCGGTTCTCGAACAGCTTTCTTCGTCTAAAATCGATACGATCCACACAGAAGCATAAATCATAGTGCTAGTAGTTGCCGGGTTATGACATACCCTCACAGATAGTCATGAAACCAACAACAGAGAAAACAAAGGATAAAGAAAAAGAAGCATCGACATTGGCTAAAGAGAGAAATAAAGGATCTATAGAAGAAACCTATTGTGCAATTTGTCACGAAACTTTTAAAGAAAATCGGATTTAGTGTTGCGGGTGCAAGAGTTGGTTCCACGAAGCATGTTCAGATGCAGAAAAGGGTCAATAATATTACATAAGATTTTTTTATATGTCCGATAATACCTTCCATTTATATAGAATTTCAAAAGGTTAGGTTTTTTGTTGGAAGATGTTTATGTAGTAATGTATAATGTGTTATTCAGTTAAAAAAATTTCTAAGAGGTATTTTTTGTCAAGTTATATAATTTTTTGTTAAGGTGTCCGGTTCTACCCGACTCTCCCATAAGTCTAGGTTTACTTTCATACTAAAATGTCTATACTTTTAAACTCGTTGAATTCAAAAGAATCTTGATTTTCCCGAAAGATTAGTATACCAATACTTTTCTTATAGTGAATTTGAGTAACCGTATAAATAGTGGAAACTCTTCTAGCATTTTGAAAATTTTAGGCTTTATTCACCACGATTCGTAATTTTTTTGGCGCGAAATTTTTCTGAAAAATATTTTCGTTTCCCACTGATTTCTATATCTTTACTTCATTCACTGAACTCAATAGAATCGAGGTTTTCTGGAAAAAATAATATTTTATCACGTTTTAGCCGTGATATTGAACAACTACATACATTTTCGAAATTATTATAGAAATTTGAAATTTTCAAGATGTCTTAGTTATTGCTCGGTAAATTGTCAATTTTTGTTTTTCGTGTCATTGCGAGTCTTAATTGTTTTCAAGATATTTTTGTTTCTAGCGCTATACAACGGATTTCGAAAAAAGTGTAATTTTCTAGATACAGGAATTTTTACAAGATATTTGAATTATAGACTTGTCCCTTCTTTATCGACTGCTGAAGACCGCATTTCAGTACGTTCAATATTCCTTCAGGCATTAATGTATGAAATAATCTAGCAGACAAAAACCATTTACCTCCGCGGTTCTTAAAACGTTCGCCTAGTCAAGATTTGTCCAGAATTGACCAAATAATAATCCCCCCCAAAAAGTAAAACATAAAACTTTCCGCGTTTCTCCGCCGGATGTCCCCGCCAAAATAAAAACCCCATCAGGCCTGGCCCTTCGCCTTTTGCACAGTCATTGATTTCTTACTGCGCGTTGGCCCCGCCCTATTTTCCTTTTCTCCCCTTCCTTATTCTTACCCCTCGAGCCCCATTCCCCCATTCCGCACAAGTCTTACACCGGTGGTGCTATTTTAAATTTTTGTAGGGAGCGAGCCCGTCTCCCCCGCTCTCCATCTATCGCTCGGCGCGAGGATGAAATCTCGCCTCGTGGTCTCCCCTTTCTCCGTTTCTGTGGCGCTTTAAAAATATATTTCTTGTCTTTTTCGGATTAAGAAAAAAATATTTGATGCGTATGGCAGACAATTTTGATTCTTTTTGGGGCATATTTTTCATGTGTTTTTGTTACAATAATATTAATTTTTCATCATTTCCCTTGTAACTGAAAATCTTTTATTCTGTATTTTATTTTATTCTATTTTAGTATTGCGACATTATATATATTTACTTCTATTTGTAAGACTCTTATTCCTTAGATTAACTTCACCTATTTGCTAACTAGTGTTTATATTCTTGTTTTTCATGTTTCAGAGTCTCATTTAATTAATTTGTTTATTTATGCACCACTCATCCTCCGATTCAACTCTCATCGCAAAAAAAAAAATATATCATTATTTAATTTTTTTATTTATAGTTCTTTCCTTTTATTATCTACATGCGTTTGTTTGATATCTTTTTTTTTTAATGTTTCTTTTTTTTTCTTTTTTTATTGTTTAATGCTTAGTTACTTACACACCTTATACCAGTATATACTTTCCAGAGTATAGGTTATGCTATAGTATTTTTTTTATGTACATCTACTTTTCAATTTTTTAATTTAAAACCCTCAAATATACCGGACGAACAAAAATACTGGGCTTGAAATTAGTGGTCGTCAAGCTATAAATATTTGAAAAAATGACATATGGAATTCTTTGACAGGCGTATTGACACATGGTTTAACTGTCAATAAGTGTCAAAGATTAAATTTTGTTTCGCAAGGCAATGTAGATGTTAATTTCAATAATTGAATTGTTATTATTCCTTATATTAACTTTATATATTTGTTAACTAATACTTATATTCTTATTTTATTTTTTTTTCATTAATGCATCATCGTATGGTTCTTTCTTATGTTGTTCTATATCTTTTTCTATTTGTATGACCTTTTTTCGTCTTATTATTTATATGCATTTGTTTGTTATCTTTTTTGTTTTAAATTTTTCTTAATTTATCGCGTTATGTTCAGCATATATTTTTCAGAGTATGGATAATGCTATAGCATTTTTTTAATGTGTATCTACTTTTTAATTTATTAATTTAAAACCCCTTTAGGTTCAATAAAGTATACAAATTTTTGGGAATTACAAAAGCCGGCACAAAAAGGGTTCTCAAATATACGGGACGAACAAAAATGCCCCTTATATCATTCATTACACATCCAAAATCTGCGTAAAAATCTGAAATTTTTAATACCTCACACCTTGGGCTTGGAATTAACTGTTTTCGAGATATACACATTTGAAAAAATTACATATTGACTCGTTTGACACATGGTTTAACTGACAATACGTGTCAAAACTAAAATTTTGTTTTCAAAGCAAAATAGTTGAATTGGTATTATTCCTTACATTAACTTCATATATTTGGTAACTAATGCTTATATTCTTGTTTTAGATTTTTATTTATTTTTTTTATTTATGCATCACCCACCCATCCTCCGATTCTACTCTCAACGCTAATCCAATTATTGTCTGATCACGTTTTTCAATTATCGTTTATATTTTTTATTAATGCTCTTTCGTATTTTGTTTTATATATTAGTCTATTTGTATGGCCCTTTTTCCTCTTATTATTTATATGCATTTATTTGTCATTTTTTTATTTTAAAATTTTTCTCATTTTATTGTTTTATGCTTAGTACATGCTTTCCAATATGCATATAGTTTTTAATTTATTAATTAAAAATTATTTTATGTTAAAAAAAGAAAACAAAATTTGGGAATAACAAAAACCGGCACAAAAAAAGGTTCTTAAATATACAGGACGAACAAAAATGCCCCTTATATCATTACACATCCAAAATCTGCATAAAATTCTGAAACTTTTAATACCTCACACCTTGGGCATGGACTTACCTAACTGTTTTAGAGATATAGACATTTGAAAAAATAACTAATTGAATCCTTTGACAGGCGTATTGACACATGGTTCAACTGTCAAAAAGTGTCAAAAATTAAATTTTCTTTCGCAAGGCCATCTATATTAATTTCAATAATTGTATTGTTATTATTCCTTATATCAACTTCATATATTTGTTAACTAATACTTAT
>MU181994.1:724407-752567 GCA_016904865.1 Pissodes strobi
TGTATGGCCTTTTTTCCTCTTATTATTTATATGCATTTGTTTGTTATATTTTTTGTTTTAAATTTTTATTAATTTATCGCTTTATGTTTAGCACATATTTTTCAAACTATAGGTAATGCTATAGTATATTTTCAATGTATATCTACTTTTTAATCTATTAATTTAAAACCGCTTTAGGTTCAATAAAGTATACAAATTTTTGGGAATTACAAAAACCGACACAAAAAAAGGTTCTCAAATATACAGGACGAACAAAAAAATGCTCCTTATATCGTTACACATTCAAAATCTGCCTTAAAATTTGAAATTTTTAATACCTCACACCTTGGTCTTGGAAATAACAGTTTTCGAGATATAGACGTTTGAAAAAATGACATATTGAATGCTTTGACATGGTTTAACTGTCAATAAGTGTCAAAAATTAAGTTTTGTTTTTCAAGGCAATCTAGATGTCAATTTCAATAATTGAATTATTATTATACTTTGCACTTAAATATCAAAAGCATCAGCTGCATCAACCAATAGATAACAAACTGTATATTTTTGAAATCGGGAGAAAAGCGCCTATGTTTATAAAGGTGGTCTTATTTCATCAAGGATAAGAAGTTTTGCATGTATATTTTTATGATTGTTTTTATTTTCCTCATATTTTTATCTCTTCTACGCTTCCCGTATACAGTGTGGCACAAAAGTATGGAAACGGCCATTTTACTCGGAAGCTCCTGTATCAAACGGGTTCACATTTGGGATGTAGGCATAAACAATGATTTTGCATTCATTAAAAATACTTTAGACAATGCAGTGTTGCCGCTTCTACTAAAAGTAGCAACAACTGTAATATTTTTAATGAATGCAAGATCATTGTTTATGCCAATATCCTAAATTTGAAGCCGTTTGATACAGGGGGTTCCGAGTAAAATGGCAATTTCCATACTTTTGTCCCACACTGTATATATGACGTGATACACTAAGTTTTACGAAAAATTCAATTTAATGAGACCTCGAATATGTAAAGATGATTATATGGAACAACCTAGGAAACAAGTGACATTGTTGCCGCCTAAACATGTGCTCATTCTACACTGTAGGAAATAGCCTACATTATCGAGTACAGTACATTCTTGTTACACGCTAAAAAAGGTGTTGGTTTAGCGTTAAAAAACAAATTTGAATTTTTTGGATATTTTAAGGATTAAGAGATAACGCAAAATTTCCTCGAAATAAGACATAAAAAAGTCGTGCGTAATTTTCAAAATTAAACTCAAACGATTTACAATAACTATCTAACTTCATTCAAACAAGACTTTAGGCATTTGACTCAAGAATTGTATGCTTGCCGATGACGTTCTGTCCTAAGGCCCCTAAAAATAAATTAAATTAATTTTTACATACATAACTAACTACTGTTTAATTGAACTGCAATCCAGCCATCAAGTTGACATATACAAAGTAAAGTAGTGTATATCGAAACAATTGGCTTTAAATTAGACTTACAGGTAGATAGGCGTTTATACGTTCCCATATTATATATTCACTTAAGCAGGTGACGACCTCTTGTCTTTGTCCCATCTCGGCCCATAAAAAGCCTCTTTTACCTGTGAAATCCCGACACTTCTTTTATTTATAGGGTAGTCGATTAGGTGCGTGCCTTGATCCTTTTTTTCTTCACGTTGCCAGTGTGTGCAAATTTGACCTGGTCGAACAATGGTACCTGTAATTTTATAAAGATATAAATTAGAATACGTTTCTATAGATGGGACACCTCTAACTCGGATAGGTGCGGCATGTGTCGGCCAGCACTGGAAGGAGTTCTTTTTTATTTTACATGGGATAAAGGAAGGCAATAAAAAATAATACCTAAACTGCTGTCCAACTTAAATTTGTTATACGAAAATGCGATTTTTTGACGGTTCTTGTGCATCTCAGTTTAGAAGCAGTTTAAGGGGATATCGCGTATACTTTACTATCATTCAATTTACTTTTCATTATAAAGTAAATGCCGATAATATCACAACTTACCTCAAAGAATGGTGTCGTTAAAGTTTTTAGGTTAATTTTATTGTGTTATTTTCAAAACTTTGTTCCAATTTAACACCTCAATTTTTCATCATATAATTTTTGCTTTTATTTGATTTTTGTTAGTTTTTTTTCCTTAATTTCTACATCAAATCATCTGAACGCATTCACTCCTTTTGTTATCTAATGTCCGTTTTTGTCGGCCTTCTTTACGTACCCTTACTTAGCATTCATTTTAATTCGTTTTTTCTAAGATCTGAACCATAAAATGGGTTCTTTTATTGTTAATCCGTAAATAAAATCAACTGAACAGTTTCCTATTCTTTTTAGTTATCCTTTTTTATTATTTTTACTCAATGCTTGCTTTTATTTATGTACTTCAGAGTTGAAACTAGTTTTCTTGTCGTGTATTTTTGGTTGACTGTTTTAAAATATTTCTTATATTTCACATATTTTGTTCTCAATTTGAAAGCGAAATTAATTAAACACATTCGTTTTCTTTCTCATCTGATATCTTCATTTGTCCTCTTTCTTTGCTTATCCTTATTTTGAGTTAAATATGTCGCTTATTATTATTTTCTTTTGTATTCCAAAACTGAAACTATAAAAATAGATTTTTATTAGCAACTTTTTATTGAGTGTATATTTTAGTTTTAGAAAGTTTATTAAAGCTAGTTTTTTACGTTGTTTAGTTTACTTAATTTTTGTTTTTGCATTTATATGTAATTTTCTACTTTCTTTCATCAGATTTATTGAATACTCTTTTAATAACAGTTAGTTTTTTTAATTAAAATTTTATTAAAATTATTGATCCACTGCATTACCATTTTTATACATAACTATTTTGGACTAACTAAGAAGTTTTTACATATGATCCCGGTTTATTTATGATGTTTCTCGCAAATTTTGTTAAATGCGATTGGTGCAGAAATCTGTAAATAGGCTCTCGGACTAATAGCACTATATTGCATAAATAATACCATTTCTAAAAACATTGTGAATAGTCTGGGAGCATATGTAAGCAAGTCTGTATACAATTATACAGTTTTCTTGAGGTTTGAGAAAACATGAGTTTTATAAGAAATATTGTGCACAGTTCAAGAATATATGTAAAAATTTCTGAATAAATCGACGACATTTTCTTAAGACATATGAAAAAAATATATTGTTAGCAGACTTTTAAAACATATTCCTAATAGATCGGAGGCACGTACACAAATTTCTCTACCACTCTCCTTTATAATAACACATTGTGTATAGTCCGAGAGCACGCATACAAATTTCCCTATGAATCTTCTTAATCATAATATATAACACTGCAGCAGATGTAAAATGCGTTTATATCAAGACAAAGTTTTTTTTCAAACTTTACAAAACACATGAGATTCATGAGAAATGTTGTGAATAGCCTATGATGATATTTAAATACTTCTGAATATATTGATAACGTTTTCTTAAGACATACGAAGTAAATATATCGCTAGCAGACTTTTTGGCTAATATTCCAGTTTCTCTTTACCCGCAATTTTCTATTTGGGTTATAACCCATTCTAACCTAAATAGATTATGACACGCTGTTGACTAATTGGGTTATAACCCAATCTAACCCAAATAGATTATTACCCGCTGTATACCCGCATTTTCATATTTGGGTTATAACCCAATTTAACCCAAATAGATTATTACCCGCTCTTTACCCGCATTTTTATATTTGGGTTATAACCCAATCTAACCCAAATAGATTATTACCCGCTCTTTACCCGCACCATGTTGCTAATAGTCCAGGATCACGTATACGAATTTCCCTTTCAATCATCTTTATAATAACATTTCTAAAAACATTGTGAATAGTCCGGAAGCATAAGTAAAAATTGTTCGGAAAGTTAATAAAATTATTATAAAAACGAAATAAGAAAAAAAAGTTAGTGAAACTCGGTTTTTGGCGAAAAAAAGGCGAAGGAGTTCAGCTAAGAGGTTGGGGATGGCATAAATGCGAAGAAAAAAATGCTTTATGAAAATAAAATCAAAATTTTTCAAATAATGGGCAAAATTTGAAAAGAAGTAAAAAAGTAAAAAAAAAAACAAAAAAAGAAATAATAAAAAAAACAAAACTGTTCAGAAAGTTAATAGAAGTATGATAACACCAAATATGAAAAAAAAAATAATAAGAAAAAGGAAATTGTTCGGAAAGTTAATGTTATAAACCGAAATAAGAAAAAAAAATAATAAAAGGAATAGTTAGAGAAACACGGTTTTCAGGGGGAAAAAGGCGAAGGAGTTCAGCTACGAGGTCGGGGATGGTCAAAATTGGAAGAAAAAAATGCTTTATGAAAAAAAACAAGAATTTTTGAAAAATAGGCAAAATTTGAAAAACGCGTAAAAAGTATTTGGAAAGTTAATAAAAGTATGATAATACAAAAAGAGAAATAATGAAAAAACAAACGATTGTTCGGAAAGTTAAAAGAGGTATTATAACACTAAATATGAAAAGAAATAATTAAAAAAAAAAGAAGAAATTGTTTGGAAAGTTAATAAGTGTTATAAAACGAAATAAAAAAAAATAATAAAAAAAAGTTAGAGAAACGCGGTTTCCGGGGAAAAAAGGCGAAGGAGTTTAGCTACAAGGTCGGGGATGGCAAAAATGGATAGCAATTAATTTTTGGAAAAAATAAGAAAAATTTGAAAAAAAAACGTAAAAAAATTTTTGGAAAGTTAATGAAAGTATTATAAAACAAAAAAAGGAATAATAAAAAAAAGATTGTTCGGAAAGTTAATAGAAGTATTATAACGTCAAATATGAAAAAATAATAATAACAAAGAAAAAAATATTCGGAAAGTTAATGCGTTAACGAAATAAGAAAAAAATTATAAAAAAAAGTTAGAGAAACGCTGTTTTTGGTGAAAAAAAGGCGAAGGAGTTCAGCTACGAGGTCGGGGATGGCAAAAATGAGAAAATAATAACAATATACAATACGCTTTAAAAAAAAATAATTTTTTGAAGAAAAAACGTAAAAAAATTTTTGGAAAGTTAATAAAAGTATTTTAAAACGAAATAAGAAAAAAATGAATAAGAAAAACAAAAGATTGTTCAGACAGTCAATAAAAGTATTATAAAACGAAATAAGAAAAAAAATTAATAAAAGAAAAGAAAAAAAAATTTGGAAAGTTAATAAGTGTTATAAAACGAAATAAGGGAAAAAAATAATAAAAAAGAGTTAGAGAAACAAAAAGTTGAAAAAATATAAAACAAAAAAAAAGAAATGTCGAAACCGGGGGTAAAAATTTAGAAAAACAGCTTAAAAAATAGAAACAATTCCTAATATATCTTTCAGAAGTTTCACTTCAGTTCTGTGCTTATAAAGGTCAGGCACATAATTTTTTACGATTTACGAGTAACATTATGAATACTAATTATTACCCGCTGTTTACCCGCATTTTTATATTTGGATTATAACCCAATCTAACCCCCCCCCCCCTCTGCTTTTTACCTGCATTTGGCTAATTGGGTTATAACCCAATCTAGCCCAATCTAACCCAAATAGATTATTATCCGCTTTTTACCCGCATTGTAATATCTGGGGTATAGCCCAATCTAACCCAATCTAACTCAAATAGATTATTACCAGCTGTTTACTCACACGATATATATTTCAGAAGTTTCACTTCAATTATGTGCTTATAAAGGTGAGGCATACATTTTTTTTATAAGATTTACGAGTAACAATATGAATAGTCCTGGATCACGTGTAAAGGTTTCTGAACACGATTGTAAAGCTTTCTTGACTGATACGAATTTTTTTGCTAACAGAATTATGAAACACATCGCTAATAGTCCGGAGCTATATATACAATTTTCGATGCCAATCTCCTCGATTAATCATTAAGTCATATGATAAATACTGATTATTACCCGCTGTTTACCCACATTTTTATATTTGGGGTTTAGCCCAATCTAACCCACATTCAATTCAATTCATTCAATTAATATATTCTACAGAGTTACAATATTTAACATACTAGATAGGCACCTAAGCAACTTAACACTTGTGTGTGCCTATAAAGGTACTAAATTAAAACTTAATAAATCTAATGACAGTTATTAAATAGAGTATAACCCTAACTAACCCAATCTAACCCAAATAGATTATTACTGGCTGTTTATGCGCACGAAATATATTTCAGAAGTTTCGCTTAAGTTGTGTGCTTATAAAGGTGAGGCACATAATTTTTTTTATAAGATTTACGAGTAACATTATGAATATTCCTAGATCACATTTAAAGATTTCTGAACACGATTGTAAAGCTTTCTTGACTGATACGATTTTTTTTTGTTAACAGAATTACGAAACATATTGCTAATAGTCCGGGGCTATGTATTTATATGCTAATCTCCTCGATTAATCATTATGTCATATGATAAATACCTCCGCTAGATGTTAAAGTTCTTGAGAGTTTCAAAACATATTTGCTAATAATCCGGGTGCTTGTATATAAATGTCTGCAATATCCTATTTAGTGGATGATTTATAAAACTTACTGTGACATTCTTACATACGTTCCCGGACTATATACAATATTTCACATAAATCCTAGAAATTTATCAGCATGCGCCTGAATTATTATATACATATAATCCCGGACTATATACTGTTTGTTTATTATAGTTCAGGGGTATGCTTATAATATCTTTATGTATATAGTCCGGGAACGTGTATAAAGATTTCTGAATAGGTTGGAAAAGTATTACTGAATCTTACTAGATATATTGCCAACAGACTTACAAAACATATTACTGATAACCCGGGAGCATATGTACCAATCTCTCTTATGTTAACAGATGTATTAAACATTTGTACCAATTAGCTTTATTATAAAATTTGTTAGAAACATCGTCGATAGTCCAAGATCAAATGTATGAATTTATCTATACAACGATACAGTTTTCTTGCTATACGGATTAGAGCAATTGATACTTTATCGGTTTTTTTGTGTAATTAAAAACAATTTTAAATATATTACGATTTACATTCATTTGAAATTCTGGAAATATTGCTCCTTATGCAATAAAAATCCGTTTAACGAGCCTTAACCTTACCTATTGATCCAATATTTTATTATGGCTTAAGCCATGCCAAATATATTTTGAAAATTGTCTTGCTGTGTGGACCGCATAAATTTCGAAGAAATGTTGAGTCCGGCTTTGACTCCCTGGGTCAATTTCCTTTAGATTTACTCTCTCTCGGATGCGATTTTGATCAA
The DNA here is from genome assembly GCA_016904865.1 of Pissodes strobi. Taxonomy (NCBI): domain Eukaryota; kingdom Metazoa; phylum Arthropoda; class Insecta; order Coleoptera; family Curculionidae; genus Pissodes; species Pissodes strobi. The sequence continues at coordinate 731,683 of MU181994.1, forward strand.
AATCTGAAAAAAAGAATTAATTATTAGATAGCTTGTAAACCAGTGTCCATATTAGTAAACTGTATATATTTGAGATTATAAAATATGGAACATTTGCCATAAACTGCACAAAATTTAATTCTAACGAGGATTTCTCCAATTAGTTCTACATTCCAACTGTACTGACACCTTTATAGGTGGTCGGCCACCGCTTTGGTTGAAAGTTTAGCGTGTATTATGAAGGTTTCATAGTTTTCAAGCATACACTTTTCTCCAGTAAAAAAATTCTTGCGGTTCACACGACATCGGTTTCTTTGTGACTCATCTTAACGATACTCGTCGAGACAGGTCTGGGTTTGCTCTAAATCCATTACAATTATTAAGCTCTTAAGCTCCATGCTAATATTAATAATGATTTTATTTCTCCCGGTATCTCTGCGAGCGTCGCCGTCGCTAAGTGGCCACTTTTCCCATGTCAACCGGTCGGCATGAAAAATGTTCCCTCGACACCTTAAAATCAAGAAAAACGATGGGAAAGAGTGCAGAAAATGCGGCAAAAGCGCCAGGGAAAGCCGTTAACTTTCGCCGGGCTTCGCTTTTTTTACCGGAATGAAAAATGGTCCGGCCACTTTTAGCTAAGTGAATTTAAAGTGGAGCAGATTGTTTTACATTATTTAGTTGTCAGACGGGATAATTTGTTTTTTCCGAGGGCGAATGCGGCTTTCGGCGGGCGGTTTTTAACGGTTTTTTAGCCTATTAGGGATTAGGGATATTTACCGGATGCAACAGGTTCGAGTTGTTGATAGACCGTGACATGGATTACAGTGTTTAAAAGCTAATAAATACATGATAATCGATATGTAAGGTATGCTTTTTTAGTAGTTAGCAAATGGATCAATTAAATCAATCGCCTCAATAGAGATTTCTTTACTTGTTTGAGCTTGAGGCGTTCAGTTTTAATTCAGTTAGGTTTTGATACACACTTCTTTTTTTTTTCTAGGCAAAAGATGAACAACTTTAACGACATCAAATCATTTTTTAAGAAACCCGAACTGTCAATGACGCTTGATGATGGAAAGCTGGCAAATCTTTTATAACAAGCACACCTGAGGAAAATCCCGCAAAAATTAGAATTATTTTCCAGTTTTTTAGACCCATTTTCGATGCTTTAAATCATGAACTTCTATGAAGTTGCTATGCAAAAAGCATGTACTAGATGCCCCTTGAAATTATAGATATTGGGGTTACTGGGTCCGTGACAAGGGGCAAGTGGGACAGGACGTGGAAGTCCACCCTTCCAAGGAACCAGAAATGTTTAATATTCAACGTTTTTATTACTTGAAAATGAATGCGTATATAGACTAAGGTGACTTCCTAGTGATGCAGTGGCATGGGGCGGCTGATTCTAGAGGAACAAAACCTGAGGAGCAATGTTACTTTGTTTAGAAAATCGTGACCCAAAAGCTAACCACGAGACCTAAGAAAGTGCGGTTTTCAGCAGTCGACGGAGAATTAACGATTCTATAAACCCTCAAAATTTCAAAAAATTAAATGCTGTTTCGACATTTTTACAGTCGCTCAAATTTGGAATTAAAAATTTGAGTTGCAATAACTGGAAAAATGCGCATCAAAAATTAGCCAAGAGACTTAAGAAAGTGCGGTGTCCAGTGGTCGTTAGAGAAAGAACAACTCTACAAATGTTGAAAATTTCGAGAAATTTAAGCATGTTTCGAAATTTTTACAGTAGATCAAATTTAGAATTAAAAACTTTTGTTGAGCGCTCCTGGTAATACGCTTATTTATCGTAAGTGTGCAGGCAACACAACATGCACGCGTTATATCTTTAATGCCTTTAATGCTACGAGGCGCGGTCAAGAATTATTAGTCAAATCGTTAAAACTAGAGCATGTTGTGACTCAGTTGCGATATTTAGCTAACTTAGACATGAAAATATGTCGATATTCTTTATAGGAATAGTATCAAAAAATAATTTATCTATTAAATCAAAGTTTAAATGGTTTCTTTACACTTGCTGTACGTGTTTCTGTATAATTTCCGCTAATAATGCCTGATTTTCTTCGCTTTTTTTCTTTTAGATATCTTCTTTACTTATCGTCACCATTTTTGTAAGGCTTCTCATATTCCCTTTTCATATCTTCTTTCCAATAATGATTGTATGTTTTTTCACCTGTTCAATGAGTGCCTTGCTTTTTGTCCTTATTTTTGGACTAGGATGTTTTTCTATCTGGTCACAGATTTGCTTCTTATTATCTTTCTTATCAACGTTATCACTTTTGCCTCCCTTTTCAATTCGTACCACCTTGTTTTCTTCTCTTGATTTCTTTTAAGCGACTTTTTTTTCAATTTCCATGATTTTTGTTCATCCGTTTTTTCTTTTATATCATTCTAATACATTTTTGTTTTTTAATAACTTATCTGCCCTCTTATTTTTCTTCTAGATATCTCTTTATTCCGATAATTTTTATTTGTTATGTAAATTTTAATTGCCTTTTAAATTAATTAAATCATTTTTATTTTTTCTTTAGGATCATGTGTGTCTCTACTTCTGTTCGATCATTTTTATCCCCTTTTTACTTCTTAACACCATGTTTCTTTTTCCTTGAGCTTTTTAAAAATTTCCTGATATTTTTATGTCTCATTTTATTTATTATTATTATTTTCCTCTTGTGTCTGCTCTAAGCTTATTTCATTTCCAATCATTCTTGTTTTTTTTTATATTTTTAAATGATTTTTCTCTCTCTTATATTTCCTCTAGGCGATATTTTATGTCTCTTTTTGTATTTCTTCTGGTTGCCGTTTCTCACTGCGTCTTTTTTTTTACGTGTTAGTACAACCCATTTCTTCTCTTGTTTCTTATCTAGATTTTTTCAGTCCCTTTTCTATTTCTTCATGCTTTGCTTTCTTTAGTTTATTTTTCGTTTCATTTCCTACTTATCGCTATATTTGTCGAAAGTTTTCTATTGTTTTTTAATATTATTTATACATTTTTACATTTTTACTTATCTCTCTTTTTACAAGATATTTCTTATCAAATCATTTTGGCTTTTATTGAAGTGGGGAAGGAATTGTATGTCCCACTCCTCCACCTTCCCAGATACCCAAAAATTGTCGAACAGGTAACAAAAAAATGAAAAAAACGTAAAAAATTGTTCGGAAAGTTAATAAAAGTATTATAAAACGAAATAAGAAAAAAATAATAAAAAAAAGTTAGTGAAACGCGGTTTTAGGTAAAAAAAGCCAAAGAAGTTCAGCATCGAGGTCGGGGATGTCAAAAATGGGAAGAAAAAATTATTTATGACAAGAAAAACAAAACTTTTTGAAAAAATAAAAAAAAAATTGAAAAACGTAAAAAATATTCGGAAAGTTAATAAAAGGATTATAAAACGAAAAAAGAAAATGTTATTAAAAAAAACAAAGCCGAAAGATTGTTCGGAAAAAATCAAAAACTTAATTAGAGTATTATAAAACGAAATAAAGAGAGAAATGTATGGAAAAAAAAGTTAGAGAAACGCAGTTTTTAGCGAATTTTAAGTTGAAAGAAAGGGAAAAATAGTCAAAAAACTGAAGGCAAAAGTTGAGAAAAAAAGCTTAAAAGAGAAAAATAAAAGCTCAATTGTTATTTTTTTTCCATCATTATGCCTCTTTTAATATTTTGGTGTTTCTTTCGTTTTCTCTTGATTTGATCATTTTGTCTCTTTTACAACTTCCTATAAGCTTTCTATTGTTTCGCTTCCTTTCTGATTATTTTGGCCCATTTTTCCATTTTGTTAATAGGTTTCTTCTGAACGTCTTATTTTTCTAATTATTGTTATCATTTTTAATTCTTAATGACGTTTATTTTATGTAGTTTTACGTAGGTAGTGTTTTTGTATTTTAAGTTTATATTAGTAGGTTTCCACTGTATGTACGCTTTGTAATGTATTTCGCTTTTTCTATTTTTGTAAATTTAACCACTCTGTTGTACTAAATAATTAATTATATATTATTGTACTGGTATGTAGCTTCTATGCTAAATAAATGTTTTATTATTATTATTAATACCTTTTTCTTTTTCTAATTATGTTTGCGTCTTTTTAGTACATAGTAACTTGTTTCACTGCCCTTCAATATCTTTTCTTTTCAATAATGTTCATCTTTTTTTTATTCCTAACAACTTGTTTCGCTCTTGTCTTTCTTCTAATATTTATCTTTTCGGTTTTTCTTTTGCGTCTTATTACCTCTCATATAAGTATTCACTACTAAATGTCTCTATTCTTTCCGACAATAATTGTTGTCCCATTTTACTCTTCGATAAATTTCTTGCATAATTTCTTTGTTTCCTTTCACTTATTAATAACTTTTTAATTTTTAGCCGCTTGTGCCCTTGATTTACATCTATTTCCTACTGTTTTGCTTCTAATTATTTCAACATACCTTTTAACTTTCTATATTTTTTATTTTTAAGTTTTTACTTCTTCTCTTTTAAGTGACTTTTTTCCTTCTAATGTAATTTTCCTTCTAGGTGTTTTTTCTTCCTCTTCATTTTTATACCTTTTTTAATTCTTAATAACTCGTTTCTGCTTGTTTTTCTTTTATGAGTTTTTCTTTTCTTTTTGTTCCTTTTCCATTTCTTATTACCTTGTTTTGCAAGTTTCCTTTTTTCCTAAGGCGTCTGTTTTTATCATTATTGGTGCATTGCGTGATTTCTTAACACCTTGTTTCCTTCTCTTGATTATTCTTGTTTTTCTATTTATGTTTGCTGTTTTCTGTTCAATAATTTTTATAACTCTATAAATGCTGAAAATTTCAACAAATTAGAGCCTGTTGCGAAATTTTTACAGTCGCTCAAATTTAGAATTAAAAATTTGAATTTTTTATAAGTTGTAAGAGATTTCCAATCTCAGTCTATTGCAAACGTAGAAGAAATGTCCTCTAGTATTTCGTAAAATGTTCAGCAAACTGAAGAGGATCCTCAAATCGTTTCAGAAGAATGTGCATCCAACATGCCCTCCAATTCCAAATCAGGTGAGCGTCTGTGGATCTCCTTCTCGAAATGTTTAAAGTCAGCCAGTGGAGAAAAAAGGAAGAAACTGGTCACGAACTGTGAGATAATTGCAACAAAAGAATATCTAGAGAAAAAAGAGCAAAAGGAAAAGAATAGAATTAAGGAACAAAAGAAACTAGAAAGCGATTAGCAAATTTAAAGTAACGCGAAAAAGTTCAAGTAACACAAAGTATGTAGATATCGCACACCCTATTACGTATAATTTGTTGTTGTTTCGTTTTTAAAAATCCGTTAACCAGATTCGAAGTTATCGAGCCTTATATTTAAGAAAACATTTCACTTAGTACATCTATTAAACAAGGAACTGGAGCAATTCGCCACTGTTCTTCTGCCCGATTGGACACATTACTATGGTTACGCTTTCCTGTTGCCATGGTTACGCCCACAATTAGCTTTAAGAAACGAACGCTAGCCAACTGCTCTTAGTATTTATATATGGTTTGTATTGAAAATGTAACATTTGGTAACTATTCATGAAAATCGAAGCATTTTGTATATATAAAAATACAATATTTCTAAAACTCAAATTAATGCAAGACACTTTTGTACGGGGGTTTCCTTTATATTTTGACACCCACCTACAGAGTTTATTAAAAGGGATAGGCAAAAACTTTTTACATAAAAGTTGTATGGTTTTTTCACTATTATTTTTTGAACATATCAATTAAAACAAATGAGCATCGCTAAGTTAAGAAAAATGAACATCTTCACTTTTTTTAAACGGACCACCCTATGTATTACTACATTTACCACTTTAACAGGCTTTAAGATCCATTCCTATCATAGGTTTTCATAAGCTATCCAATGACAGTAACTTCGAATTTAACCCGGGAATAAAATTAACCGGAACTTATAACCCTCCAGTTAAATTCAAAGTTACTGTCATTCGATAGCTTATGAAAACCTAAGATAAGAATGTGCAAACTGTTTTCTTTGATCTCGTGCAAATTAGATTTTAGACCCTATCAAAGTGTCAAAAGATAGGCATAGGATATTATACACGAAATATGTTTAGATTTCTCTAGAGAGTCCAAAAATCTAGTAGTATACAGGGTGTTTCATTTAAAAAAAGTGAATTTGTAAATTTTTCTAAACTTTGCGATGCTCATGTGTTTTTACTGATATGTTCAAAAGATAATAGAGATAAAACCATACAACTTTTATATAAAATATTTTCTCTATATCTCTTTTAATAAACCCTGTAGGAGGGTGTCGAAATATAAATGAAAACCCTGTACTTAATGTAACTTTTCTAGTTGGGTCATTTCCTATAAAATAAATGAAGAGTTCTTTAAGTACCTGCTCGAATATTTATGCAATCGAATTAGACGATAAATCTCAAGTAATTTTTGTTCTCGTGCCGTTCGCCTGCATCTCGTCCCCGTGATTAATGCCTACGCCGAAGAAAATATCTCTAATAAATCTTCTTATCTCGCGCGCAGTGCGCCTTAGAAATTTCAGTTTGCGCTAACTATGCGAAACCTTAAACTAGGAATTTCCATTCTCCAAGTATTTCAGGTAATAATATATTTTATTCGGTCATATTCCTGGGAAATTGGAATAGGTATGGCACAGCGGCGTATCAGCCAAAAAAGTAACCGGACCTTAAACATGTTGGTATTGCAGGAATCCCTTGTTTATTTAAAAACATACTAGAGGGAACTCCACTGGTTTATTCTAAATAAAACATTTACATATTATACATCAGGTAGAATTATTGGCAATACATAGGCGTAGATAATCAATATACCATAACACTATATCGTTCGTGGATTATTTTTACTTTAACCTCGGAGAATTACATTACGTCGAATACTCTGAACACTAAAAGATGTGATCGAATGACCACCAAGCTCCACTTGGGAACATTCTCTGGACTCCTCAATTAATTTTCAATTAACTTGCTTACGAATCTAAAGACAATTTTACTTAAGAAATTGACTGTTCCGGCACTGTTGCGACATGAACCGACTATTCTTATCGGAGTAAAATTCTCCGGGGTATTTAAATCGCGGTACGTGTTTGGCGTCGCCAGCGCCCCGTTACCAAACCGACCGTGGCTGATAACGTCAAACGTTACTTGTTCGCCTCCGTGGGATTTAAGGTTTAAGATGCCTCGACGGCAACGCTCGAATATAGCGGAGTTTACGTTCATTATTATGCCCAATGTACGATTGTTTCGGGATGCGATCGCTTTTTGTTTTTTTAAAATAAGGCTGTTTTCATTTAGATCCTTTAACAACAGCTCACAAAGAAGAGACTCTTTATTGTAAATGTCCAAAAATGTGTCTTTGAACTCATTGATCAGTATTTTAAATATGAATTCATATCAGGTCCATTAAAACAATATTTGGTAATGTCAAGCTTGAAGGGCATGACTTAAAGCTTAAACTTACGTCCTGTGGAAAACCGTAAACATGATTTTTAGGCCCATTTTTATAGTTTCCGTTATAGCCTTTTTGATGCATGATAACGCTAAGTATCATTTACCAAAAAACTAGCCGAAACCGAGAGAAAAGCATAAAATTAAACACGAACAAACCGTGCTGCGGAATTCCAGTAGTCCAGCGTGACAATCAACGTTAAGTAGGCGCTATAAAATAATCAATGCTTTTACTGGGCTCCCATTCAATGGTATTCTTATCAAAAAATCAAAATCAAAATCAATTTTATTAATGTCAGGGCAGTTCTTACACACGTAAAAAAGAAATATAATAACACATACATCTAATATTAAGTCAGTAATTGAAAGTTAAAATACAGTAACGTTTATACTCAGACATAACATATTAAAATTAATTAAGTATAAAAAATAAGGTCAGAATATTATTTCAAAGATAGACAATACGTGTTAAAATTTACAGTTTAAAAATTCTCTGGAAGAATAAAACACATTACAAGTCAAAATTTGTTTGACTTTATCCCCAAAGATCTCCCTTAAAGCAATAGGCAAATTATTAAAAAACTTGACGCCCCAATATATAGGACCATCCTGACACCTTCCCTTCCCGCACACTGGGGGACTAAGTTATTTTTATGCCTAGTATTATGGCTGAGAACCTCACCATGCACTCTGTAATCATTTTGGTTGGTTTTCATATACATTAAGTAGTCAAAGATATATTGAGATGACAATGTTAGCATTGCAAGTTTCCTGAAGGCCTTTCGACAGTCCTCTCTAAAACTCTGCCAAGCACAACACGCACAGCTTTCCTCTACAACCCGAAAATTCGGCTAGCACAAGGCGCAAGCTTTTTTCAAGTTTTTTGCAGTTTGTTCAATGTGATCTAACCACCTTACCTCGGAGTCAACATAGATTCCCCGAAGCTTCACAGTAGCAGTCTACTCTTCCATATTGACTATATTTTTTGTAAAGAATATATAACTTGCTTAGTCTTATCATGATTTGCGTCAAACCAGTCCTTTGCCTGCGACTGTGTAACCCCCAATCCTCTCAGAGCTTCAGCCATTGTTCCCGCTGAGAAAGAGAGAGTTGTGTCATCCGCGAAGAGTGTGTAGTTGACATTATTTAAATCACCAAAAGGCAAATCATTTATGAGAATTAAAAAAAGTATTAGTCCCAATACAGAGCCTTGAGATACTTCAATTTTAACCTTACCCTCCGCACATGTCACATCCCCAAACCTCACAACTTGAACCCGGTCTGCAAGATATGATTTTAATAGGGATATACTATTGGCAGAAAAGTTGTAAAACTGCAACTTGTTTAAGAGAAGATCATGGGCCACACAGTCAAAAGCTTTGCTCAGGTCACAAAACATGACTGCATTATATTGTAGAGAATCAAAAGAATCCAGGATTTCTGTAATTAAGTTTAATATTCTCACCACAGTATTCTTGCCTTTACGAAAGCCAAATTGGCAAGCTGAAACGCAACCATTTGTTTCAAGAAAGTTTATCATCCTCAGTGCCATGCACTTTTCAACTATTTTTGAAACAATAGGCAACAAACTAATTGGCCTATAATTAGAGATATCACCCCTATCTCCTTTTTTTAAAAATTGGGACTACCAATGCTTTTTCTTTTAAATATCAGGGAAAGTATTTTCCCTAAAACACTGGTTAATTAACTTTGTTAACGGTATATTTATAAGGTTCTTGATAATTTTAATGCGATTAGTGCTTAGTCCAAAAATGTCTCTACTTTTCTTGTTTTTTAAGTTATTAATAATATCTCTCATTTCAATGAAGGTGATATCCGAAAAAGAAAAATTATTCAATGGTGGGGTTCTATTTTTAAGATATTTTAGAGGATCTTTTTGATTAGTGGGTATATTCTTAACGAGAAATTCCAGGAGTTAGTTCTTGAGGTGCTTTATCCTCATTTTTTATATTTCTTTGATGATTAATAACATTCCACATCGTTTTAGTGGGATTTCTAGAAGAATTTATAGCACGACCATTTGCAGCTATTTTAGCATGCTTAATAGCTTTTTTATAATATTTTTTAAAACTCTTGTATTCTTTAATAATGTCAGGTTGGTCATGTTGCCTACTTATTTCTCCCAAAAACCCAAGACAATCCCTCATTTCTCTTAGATCGTTGTCAAATCAAAACGCTTTTCCAGGCTGATCAGAGCGTAGCTTCACTTTTTTCTCGGAAAATGGTGTTTTATAGGCATATTTCAGTATTTGTATAAATTTTTTAAATTTTTCATTGACATTTTTATGAGGGTCATTTGTGAAATCAAAACATGAATTTTCAATAAGATTATAAAAAGATGTTAAGCCCTGCTGACTTATTGACCTACATAATTTATATGTCTGCTCAAAACTGGACCTAGACAGATTTGCTGAAAATTTAATTATTTGTGATTTATGATCTGATAAGTCTGTATAAATATTAGAAGTTATATGTGTGGGCAAAATTAAATTGAAACCCTCTTTAATGCTTAATAACTTTTTTATTTTCAAAAGGTTTTTTACCATTTTTGGATATGTTATGGCCTAAGGTATTGGGATTAAAAAGAACTTTGCAAAGACGATCTACGTCAGTGGCGTACAGAAAAGGGAGTATTTTTTAAAACCAATGTGTTTCAGGTCGTTGCAAAAATCGGCCAAATCAAATAAAGATGTCAAAATGGGCAAAAAAGATTTGAAAGGGTTCGGAATATTGACCATTAAAAAAACCAGGTCAATACAAACAAAATTAAAATTGATGCTTTAATTTTGATAAAACCATGTCTAGTGGACCAAGTTAAATTGGCATCTTTTTTTAATGCTTAGTGACCTTTTATTTTAAAAGGTTTTTTTATAATTTTTGGATATGTTATGGCCTAAGGTATTGGGATTAAAAAGAACTTTGCAAAGACGGTCTACTTCAGTGGCGCACAGAAAAGGGAGTATTTTTCAAAACCAATGTATTTCAGGTCGTTGCAAAAAATCGGCCAAATGAAATAAAGATGTAGAAATGGGCAAAAGAGATTTGAAAGAGTTCGGAATATTGACCATTAAAAACTAGGTCAATACAAACGAAAATAAAAATTAATACTTTAATTTTGGAAAAACCATGTCTTGTGCGCCAAGTTAAATTGTATCTTTTTTAATGCTTAATGACCTTTTATTTTCCAAGGATTTTTTATAATTTTTAGATATGTCATGGCCTAAGATATTAGACTCAAAAATAAATTTGTAAAGCGGGTCTACTTCAGTGGCGTACATTAAAATTTAAAATAATTTTATTTATTTTAAAAATTTTAAGTAGATTCAAAATTTCTGTACGCCAATCAAGTAGACCCGCTTTGCAAAGTTCTCTTTGATTCTAATGTCTTAGGCCATAACATATCCAAAAATTGTAAAAAATCGTTTGCAAGTCACTAAGCATTAAAAAAGGATCCAATTTAATTTGGCCCGCGAGACTTGGCTTTACCAAAATTAAAGTATAAATTTTAATTTCGTTTGTAGTGACCTGGTTTTTTGATGGTCAATATTCCGAACCGTTTCAGATCGTTTTTGCCCATTTACATATTTATTTCATTTGGCCGATTTTTGCAACGACTTGAAATACCTACATTTGTTTGGAAAAATACTCCCTTTTCTGTACGCCACTGAAGTAGATCGTCTTTGCAAAAATATTCTTAATCCCAATACCCTAGGCCATAACATATCCAAAAATGATCAAAAATCCTCTGAAAATAAAAAAGTTATTAAGCATTAAAGAGGCTTCCAATTTAATTTTGCCCACAGTGTATATAGAGAGGCCAGTGACAGTTCTCGCAAATGGTTCATATGGCCCAAAGAAATCAAGCTCACTCAGCTGATTGCACAATCTGAGAGTACGAGGAATAAAAGATTGATATCCATAATTGGTTCTGTGGAATTGCTGGTGGAATGTTTGAGTTGTGCGAGTGTTGCAAGAGGGAACATGTAAACCAAATTGGAATGTTAAGTGTGGACATTTGATTATTAAGTTTACGATTTTGTGAATAGTTTTTAGGTCTCTTTGCTTTCTTCTGCAGGAAAGGGATGACAGAAGTAGAGCAGCGCAGAGGTTTGCATAAATGAAATTGAATCAAGTAACTGAAGAATTTGCGCTGTACACTCTCAAGTCGGTGTATATGACAGGTGTAGTTTGGACTCCATACTGATGCAGCATACTCAAGATGAGTACGGACGTAGGAAAATATAATGTTCTGATGGATCTAATATTCTTGAAGTATTTTGCACTGCGTTTCACAAACCCCAGCATGCGAAGCGCTTTATTGATTGTAAAGTCGATATGATCAGCAAAGTCTAGCCGAGGATTTAACAAGACCCACAAATCCTTGATCTGCTCCACACAGTCCAAGGAAGAGCCATTGATATGGTAAATGTAGTTGTTACATGTTTTTGATACATGGAATTTGATTACTTTACATTTTAACACATTTAGTTCCATGCCATTAGTCTGGCACCAACGAGTTAGGCTGTCAACATCATCCTGGAATACCAGGCAGTCATTTTGGGTGGCTATTTTAAAAAACAATTTAAGATTATCTGCGAAAAGAAGAAAAATGCAGTGTCTGCAGGAAGATGCAATGTAGTTGATGAAAATGTTAAAAAGTAAAGACCCAGGTGTTGAGAAGAAGTTAAGTTATTTAACATTACCATCTGGACCCTATCTGCGAGGTAGCTCTCTATCCAAAAAGAGTAGGAAGCCAGAAATGCCCAGTGCCTCCAATTTCCTGATCAACACCGCATTATTGATTCTGTCAAATGCTTTGGAGAAGTCGGTGTATATTGAGTGAACTTCTTCACCTTTCTCCAAACCGTTTGCCAGTATGTCCATGTAGGTAAGAAGATTAGTTTCTGTAGAAGAATTCTTCTTAAAGCCAAACTGCTCGGGTATTATTTCTGCACCCAGTAAAGATGTAATAAACTTTTTGACAATGTTCTCGAACACTTTAAGAATTGCGTTAAGAATACAAATAGGACGATAATTGGCCACATTTGCTGAATCTCCCGATTTATGAATAGGTCCTACGTAGCTGGCCTTCCTGAAGTCAGGAAAGATGCCCGATTGAAGTGAGCTGTTGAATATAGTATGCAGAGGTCTAGACAGTATAAAGCGGCATTTTTTTAGGAATAGAGGATGGACTTTATCAATACCAGGTTCCTTATGTGGGTCTACGTTTTTTAATTCGGTATAAATATCTGAGATTGGTATAGTGAAATTATTTAAATTGTGAGGACTGACATATGGCTGGTGGGGAGGGTCAAAAGATTGGTTAGTGTACACCGAGCCAAAGTATTCAGCAAAAAGTTCAGTAGCTTGGGGTCCCTTAGTGACTGATTTCTCATTCAAGTTAAAACTAGAGGGTTGTTTACTAGAATTTTGTAAAACATTTGTGTAGGACCAGAATTCTTTAGGGCTATGTTGCAGGGCTGCTTCGGTGTTTTTTTTATATGTATACTTTTGCAAGCTTATTCGAGAGATATTGTTACACTGGGAACGTAAATTGGAGAAGCTTTGACAATCAAGAGGAAGCCTGCTTTGCTTGTGTTTTTTATGGGCGATTTTTTCCGTATGATAAGTGCTTTTAGGTCTTGTGAGAACCATTTGGGAAACCTAGAACTTAGAAGAACCATAGGAAATTATCAGTACACTGTAAATAGTGTTGTACTTAAGGAAGTTTTTGTAGTAAAGCACTTGGGGGTTCTCTTAGATGGGAAGCTAACATTCTCGGAACATTTTGAGTCTGTAGTTGAAAGAGCAAATAGAATTTTGGAGGGATTTTGTCAAAAGATCTTGTAAGGATTTTGTCAATGTTAATGCTGTTAAAGTTCTTTATACTTCACTGGTTAGGTCTATATTGAAATTTTCAAACATAATTTGATCACCCTTTCACCAAATTCATATTGTCAGACTGGAAAATGTCCAGCGTAATTTCATTAAATTCGCCAGACATATTCTCTTTCAGTCTGGGTTGCTACTTGGGGATGACCAGGTTATGTCTTATTTAGACTTGACAACACTTGATCGAAGGAGGGTATATTATGATATCTTTTTCGCATTTAAGATAGTCAATCCCATTATTAAGAGTCCAGAATGCCTTCAGTGTTCATATTCCAACTTATCAGGTACGTAATACGCCTCGCCTGCATGTACCCTACTGCAGTACATGGTATTTGTTATACTGCCCTGTTAATGGGATATCGGCTAATGTTAACAGGTATTGTGATAAACTCAATTTTTTTAATGTCTCTGTGGATATGTTTAAAAACTCAGCGAAGCGAGTTATTTTGAGATAAATTAATATTATTAGCTAATCTAAGATTATTGTGAATACTATTGTAAATATTTAAAACGTTGAAAATAAATAAATAAATAAATAAACTTTCTACTGGCAATTTTTTTGATTGGTATAAAGATATCAAAAGTTGTATACAATACATCATAGAAAAGGTTTATCATATTGTTAACAGACCTATTGAAAAACATGTCTTCCCATGGAATTGAACCCAAGTAATCGTTTACAATTCTGTAGTTGGCAGATTTAAAGTCGTAGTAAAGCCCACCTCCTTGGGGGTTTGAAGTGCTGTGATTATGCTGTAAACTAATTTGAAAGTTCAATGGCGTGTGATTGCTATCAAATGAAACTAGAAGTTCATGATGATGGACATCCTGGAATGGAATGACATTATTTAAATTGGGTATCTCATTGAGCTGGAACAGTTTGTGGAATGCACAGACCTCAGACACGTGTTGTATTTTGCCAAGTTCGGTAGGAGGCAGATATCCATCCACAGATCGGTGAGCAGTAGAACATCCATCCTCTATAGTCCATCTAGCCTTGGGCAAGTTGAAGTCACCCATAATGAAGCACTCAGCATGATTAAACTGTTGAGTTATTTCGTCAAGATTATTGCCAAAGATCTCATATTTCTCTAGTGGAGTGTTTGGTGGTAAGTAAATATATCCTAGAACCATTTGCGTTTTACCTGTACCAATTACAACATATACCTGTTATATATCGCTTGTAGATTCTATTAAGCGTGATGGATGAACAGCAATTAGGACGATCACAACGGCATAAATTGTATGCATCGAAACCAAGCTCTTCTGTGTGAAAGTTATTGTTCAAGCTAGTCTCTGAAATAGTATATTATTCAACGAGCATGTAATGATAGCTATTACTCATGAGGATGAAGTTTGCAGCACGAGCCGAAGGCGAGGGCCGTAATTCATCCGAGTGAGTAATGGCCATTACATGCGAGTATAATACTATACTTTTTCTACGATCATTATACAGGGCCGATCAAAAAAGAGAGTCATAGCCAAGATTAAATACAATTTTGTTAGGCAATATTGACAAAATATAATACTGAACTTAACATGAAATAATAATAATAATATTAAAATACTTTTTATTAGTAGAAACTAAAAATAAAAATATTGTATCAATCAAATATCAAAAATATAAGATAAAAAAAAACAACGTAGAAGGCGAGGATTGAACTCACAACCAACGCGATGTCGCGAAAACCTAACTACAATTTCAACATGTTAACCAAACGCGCCATTTGCGAAGATAAATTGGATGTACTTCAACACGAATAAATGTTAAGAAATTAAATATTATCGCCGTTTCCCTTTTATGTATTTACATTTAAATAAATAATACATCATTATACTTAATACAAATACTATATAATAATTAACTTTCTTACCTTTGTTGCAAGATATATGCGGTTATCTGCTTCATTTATAAATTTATTAATTTCATCTGGAGTGAATGTTTTGGACTTTTTTGCTTGATATCCCTCAGATTTTCGTTTTAAAAAACTGCGCAACTTTGAGTAATTTTCTATATTAATGTTGTTATTTATATCCAAAGTGCTTCTTAACATGGAGTACTGGCTCCATAATGATGAAGATTTGTATTTTTCTGAAAGTTCTCCAAAATAAGAATAGCACATTTTCAGAAAGAGAATTGACGTTTTTGCGGGCTCGCCAATCCATAAAAGTGCTATACACCATTTCGTACTTTCTCCTGGATTTTTCAGGCAATAAATGCTTTGTAGCTATATTTGCAGCATTTAAAACTTCTGGGGGCGTACACATTTCTACTTCATTTTCGGAATCGGATTCCATAATAATTATTATTATTAAATTTCTAAACTCGCAGTCACTTTAACGTCTGATCTGATCTTTGCAAAATAGTTTGACAAAAGAACACGGTCATGGCATGCCTGAATTTGTTAAAACCAGTGACTTCTTTAATATTACTCAACGGCCCGTGAGTAATGAATGACATTGTTTGACTGAAAGCAGATCTATAATAATGTTATTTTTTAATGATCGTAGAAAAAAGCTATTATGTGGTAATTATTAACTGCCATGCTACAACGAAGGCTTTCCAACTTGGTACGGAGACGACGATCATTTTGGTATTAAAGGTTAAGGTGTGAGCATTTTATTCGGCTCTTGAATTGGTGTTTATTGCTGCTGTCGGTGGTGCTTGGCCCCGCGGGAGGATTTTTTGAATGATTTATGGTATACCCCCTCCTCAAGAATCTTAATTGTAAATTCTGCTCGCCCTGTTCGCGATTATTTTTTCAGGTCGTCCAAAGCAGCCTTTTCAAGGTCTCTTTGCTTAGCGGTAAGGTCAGACTTGACACTGCTCTTATTGGACAAGTATATTTGGAGTTAGGTTTACCAAAACGAGATACCCGACAGGTGGTAGGTTGGGTGCCTGTTAACGTTTGCAAGAGAGAACATACCTGTATGTTTATTTGCTCTGTTCTGACGTTCTTGTAGCTCTGCCAGAATATCCATGCTTGAGGTGACAGATGAAGAGTTGTTTGGCATTACCTGAGAACTAGCGGCGTCATTGTTGTGGGATTCCAGATGAGTAATTCTGTCTTCGAGTGCGGTGGTAACAGCAGTCACAGACGCCTTTACAAGTACTGGTAGATTGCTTTGCAGGTCTTTCAGAGACTTTTCGAGTTTGCTTACGCTATCCATCAGGCCCAATATCTGTTTAACATTATTGAGGCATCCTTTGCAATAAAATGAAAAGGCTCGTTTCGAGAGAACTATGGCCCTTATTTCTGTGGGTCCAGTGATGCCACCACATGTGTGGCAAACTACCATCTTACAATGGTCGCAGGAATATCCTGCGACCATTGCATGCGTTGCTCTTTGTTTTGGGTTCCTTAAAAATTACTGTAGTATTGCAGGTACTGCAAGTCCCGGACATCATAAAAGATAATCTGTTGATATTCGTGCAATCCTTGTACTCTTTGGTGATTGCCTTTTATGTGAATGATCTACAGCTCTTCCATGATAAGCCCACAACAATATTTATTTTGCCTTTTGAAGAAAAACCAGAAAAAACGACTTAGATAATTTTTTACTTATTATATGTATACAAACACATAACCTTCTATACACATTTAGTTTCAAGAAATTCACACGATCCCATTTTGTCGTCGTAAATTGCAGTCTGGCCATAATATGTGCGGCTGAATCATTATTTAGGCGATTTTTAGTGCAATAATAATGATTTTTTCCCTATCGCTTTAACCTTAATTAGACCATTTCTGGACAATCTAGCTCTCCAATTTGTGCATTAGGCCAGTGCACGGCACTGGCCTAATGCACATAATACCTGCATAAATCCACACACAAGTCAAAACGACAATGACTATTAAAAATCTAAATATTTCGCCGAATGTTTTATTAATTTCGGCTAAAATGTTAAAACGAAACATATTTGAGAGCTGCATTCAGTCATTATTCGAGCATGAAT
Source organism: Pissodes strobi (assembly GCA_016904865.1). NCBI lineage: Eukaryota > Metazoa > Arthropoda > Insecta > Coleoptera > Curculionidae > Pissodes > Pissodes strobi. Next base: position 748,981 of record MU181994.1, read on the forward strand.
ATTTAACACGTTTTTGTCGGGCTTTTTGCCTACTTTATTTTGACCGTTATATTGTTGCATCACTAATTCAAATGGTAACTATTTTCCCGATTTCATATCAATGCAAAATATTTTTGAAGCCAATATTTTTAATGTACTTACTTGGACAGCTTATAATGAGCTTTAAAAATTTAATATCATTTCAACCCTTAAGAAGGCTTAACTTTAACGTAATATATATATTTTTTAATTAAATATTAAAAGTTATACAAAAACAAATATTTAAATTTTTTTCTCTTTTAACAACAAAAAAAAAGGAAACAACATCCGTTTAGGCGTGCCTCATAGGATGATAAATGGCAAAATATTTTCGGAAATTATTTCCTGGCACATAGATACCCTTAAATAATTGCATTTTTGTTCCTTTGTGCAAACTCTGTATTATTCCTTGTTGACAAATATTGATGCCTATTGGTTTGGTACTTATTGGAACCATAATTTTCTTGAATGACTGGTCGTTTCCCAAATCAAATATCCTAATTTTTAGGACATATTGTGCTTTTATAAGTGCACCATTTTCAGTTTTTATATTTTGCTTTTCCAAAAGCTTCCATATCTTATGTGTAATAGCTAAGCTTTATTTAAACAAGTGTCAATGAGTCAATTAATCAAACATTATAGACATATAAAATAGCTTTAAAAGCACAATGGATGCTCGTAAAGCTAAAAATAACTTCAATATTCTCTATTAGCTTATGTAAATTATATTATGAAAATGCATAATTCCTGTATCGATATAATCAGGCTTAATTACTAAAAATGTAAATGATTTCAGCTAAATGATATTTCTATTAGACTGTTACGGTGACACGATGCACGTAATGCCCTCCGGGAAAACGTTTTTCACATTGCGAATAATTTAAATTTTCGAGTGCCTTGAAAATATCTGATGGCGACATCAACAGCGGAAATGATTTAGGATGTTGTTCGGATAATTAGAAATATTTTGGCATTCTAAAGTCTGGTAATGGGACGGGCATGGGCGTAGATCAGTTAATAAATATCATATTAAAAAGCCTAATTCCAAATAATGCTTAAACTGATTTTTTGCTCTTCTATTCAGATAGTTCAATAATGTTTCGAGTAATTTGCTTATCTTATTATCTTTAACTTTCATTTCATCTTTGATTTCCACAAGGAATTTGATACGCAATTCAAAAAGGACTATAGCCTGGAACAAAGTTGTAGATATTCTGATGATCATAAAAACTAAAAATAATAATTTAATTTAATTTAGAATAAGTTCACAAGGATTAAAGATCCAACAAGCTACTTGAAGAAGGGCGCCCATCATAACTCCAGGCGGAAGCAGCGAATCATATTTCTCCCCGGCTCAGCTTTAATAAACATCCATCGCTCGGCGAATATGAATAAGTAAAACTCCCGTAAAACTTCCCCAAACTCCGCGATACTAAAATTTTAATTAGTTTTGAGTCTGAGTCGAGCTCAAACTTTCCTAATATTACTGGCGGAAATTAAAAGATAAGAAAATAACAACCCTTGCTCCGCCGTATTTGGCTCTCGCCGTGGCAAGCTTTAAGGAAAGTTTTTAATGGTTCGGTTAAGTAACTCTAATCCTCCGCGTTAACTCCCCCTTTTATATGAGGGCATACTTTGTGTGTCTTATGTTTCGAGATGTACGCGGACCAAGCGTTTTCGAGCAGAAATTACACAATTTGATTTAGGTCACTATGTAAACTATGCATCATTGAACACCCTAAAGTTTGGAGAGTTTTTGAAACTTTGTAACTCAAAAACTGGGTTCCTTACAATTTTTAGTAGACGATACATCTTCATCATAAGTTGATGATTTTTGGTATAAAGCTCTAAGTCTACTTTGTACTCTATGTCTTAGAAATCTATTTATTTTTAGTTTTTTTTTAATTATATTTTTCCTGCACGATTATTTTATTTTGGATCTGTCTACTTGCATATTATTTAGCTTATTTATATGGGTTTTAAGGTTTGTGAGTGAAAAATTTTGCTTATTTTTTTAGTTGATTTTTTTTTCATATTTTTTAAATTATTTTCTGCTTCTCTTTATATTCATCTTTTCGCATCTTTCTTAGCTTTTGCTTTTGATTTTTATTTCGTTCCTTTTTTGTCTTAATTTTTTCCAGTATGTTTTTTGTATTATTTTAAATTTGCCTTTTCTCATATTTTTTAACTTACTTATATAGGCTTTGTAGCTTTTTAATTCTTAGATACTTCTTCTTTTTTAGATGTTTCCGTTTCTCACCTTTTGCTAATAAGTTTCTTGCTGCTTTAAGTCATATTTTCACATATTTCTTTACAATATGGTTGTGTTCCACTTTAAATGTATCATTTGTGAGTTTTAAAAATTTTGCTTATTTTTTAGTTCTCTTCTTTTCACATTCTTAAAAATATTCTCTGTTTTTTTTTATATTCATCTTTTTGCATCTTTCTTAGCTTTTGCTTTTGATTTTTATTTCGTTCCGTTTTTGTTTTAATTTTTTCCATTATGTTTATTGCATTATTTTAGATCCGGATATTTTTAACTTACTTATAAAGGCTTTGTAGCTTTTTAATAATTCTTAAATACCTCTTCTTTTTAAGTTGTTTCCCCTTCTCACCTTTTGCTAATAAATTTCTTGCTCCTTTAAGTCATATTTCCACATATTTCTTAGTTTGCTTATATCCGATTTGCAGTTTTTTCAATATGTTTGTATTCCACTTTAAATGTATAATTTCACAATTTTTTAAGCTTAAACTTATTATTTTTAATCGATTCTCCTTTTCACTCAATTCACTTTTACTTTGTATTCCATTTCTTAGAAATCTATTTATTTATAGTTGTTTTTTTTTAATTATATTTTTCCTGCACGATTATTTTACTTTAGATCTGTCTACTTGCATATTGCTTAGCTTATTTATATGGGTTTTAAAGTTTGTGAGTTTTAAAAATTTTGCTATTTTTTAGTTGATTCTTCTTTTCGCATTTTTAAAAATATTTTCTGCTTCTCTTTATATTCATCTTTTCGCATCTTTCTTAGCTCTTGTTTTTGATTTTTATTTCGTTTCTTTTTTGTTATAATCTTTTCCATTATGTTTATTGCATTATTCTAGATTCGGATATTTTTAACTTACTTATATAGACTTTGTAGCTTTTTGATTCTTAGATACCTCTTCTTTTTTAGTTGTTTCCCATTCTCACCTTCTGCTAATAAGTTTCTTGCTCCTTTAAGTCATATTTCCACATATTTCTTAGTTTGCTTATATCCGATTTGTAGTTTTTTTTCAATATGTTTGTATTCCACTTTAAATGTATCATTTCACAATTTTTTAGGCTGAAACTTATTATTTTTAATCGACTCTCCTTTTCACTCAATTCACTTTTACTTTGTATTCCATTTCTTAGAAATCTATTTATTTTTAGTTGTTTTTTTTTAATTATGTTTTTCCTGCACGATTATTTCGATTATTTTACTTTAGATCTGTCTAATTGCATATTGCTTAGCTTATTTATATGGGTTTTAAAGTTTGTGAGTTTTAAAAATTTTGCTATTTTTTAGTTGATTCTTCTATTC